>JAEIJG010000897.1:0-16953 GCA_037289395.1 Beauveria scarabaeidicola
CCTTATATATATAGTATCTCTTAAAGCTTTAGAAGGCCTACTAGGTTTCCCTTTAGTACCTACTAAAGTCTCTTAAGCACTATATATAAAATTAGTTAGTTACTATAATATACTATACTATAATATACTTAGTAACTAGAGTAATTAGGTTAGTTATTACTTATACTAAACTTAGTATAATTAGCGCTTATAACTAGTAACTAAATATCTCTTAATTAGCGCTATAATTAGTAACTAAATATCCCTTAATTAGCGCTATAACTAGTAACTAAAATTTTCTATAAAGGTAAAAATCCACTAAAGTACTACCTATATTATAAATATTAACGCCTTTACTACTAAATATAATATAATTAGTACTATATTTAGGCTATACCTACTATAAATTACTATAGCTAGTACTAGGCACTATTAGGCTAGGTACCTCTTATAGATCCTATAAGTACCTAGGTGGGGTATCTTTACTAATCTATACTTATAGGCTACTTTTAATTTTCTATAAAATTTATTTATATATAAATTACTAAAAATTAACTTATAACTATAAATATATAATAATAATAGTATATATACCTCTAGGGTAATATATATATATTAACTATAAGGTAGTAGCTACCCTATAGTAATTTTATTATTATATACTATAAATTAAAGTATAGTACCGCGTATAAGCCCACGCGTAATACCTATAATATTATAACTTACTAAGTATAGCGCTATAAGCTACTAATTAGTATTACTAATTACCTATAATAAGCTAGTAGCTAGTAGAGGTATAGGGTAGGCTATTACCTTATACTAAAATATTTTTATACACTATAAATTAGTATATAGCGCTTATATAAGCCTACGCGTAGTACTTATAATACTATAACTTACTAAGTATAGCGCTATAGGCTACTAATTAGCGCTATTAATTACCTATAATAAGCTAGTAGCTAGTAGAGGTATAGGGTAGGCTACTACCCTATACTAAAATATTTTTATATACTATAAATTAGTGCGTAACACTTATATAAGCCCGTATATAGTACCTATAACACTATAACTCACTAAGTATAATACTATAGGCTACTAATTAGTGTTATTAATTACCTATAATAAGCTAGTAGCTAGTAGAGGTATAGGGTAGGCTACTACCCTATACTAAATTTTTTTATACACTATAAATTAGTATATAGCGCCTATAACGCTATAACTTACTAAGTATAGCGCTACTAGCTACTAATTAGCGCTATTAATTACCTATAACGGCCTAATAGCCCGTAGAGGTATAGGGTAGGCTACTACCCTATACTAACTAGTATAACACTACCCTATATTAATATAAATAAGTTAGTCCCTTAGCTAACTAGAGGGAGTATTAAAAGTAGGTTATTTATAAGGACTCTATATAAGCTACTAAGTTTAGTAGTGTTATTAGAGACCTCTATAGAGCTACTAAAGGCGCTAAGGGGGCGCTAAAACTATAGTAAGACTACTAAACCTACTAGGGAGCTATTATAGCCCCTATAAAGCTACTAGGGCTACTAAAATAGCTAAAACTACACTAAGGCTATATTAAAACTTAAGGGGGTAACTATATTAGCTAATATCTTATATATAATAGGATATAAGAGGAGGATTCTAGATTTAATAGAGTTTTTTCTAAGTATTACTTTTATCTCTTTTTCTCTATAAATAACTATAATTCTTCCTAGATAGAAGATAGAATAATAAGGTTAATAATATAGTCTTTTATTAACTACTTCTCTATACTACTCTCTTCTATCTAAATCTATCTCTACCTATAATCTTACTTCTATATACCTGCTTATAATTATAATAGTGCTATTAATCTTAAAGCTATATATATAGGTGTTAAGTAGCTAGTCTATTAGTATAAGCTCTATATGCGTATAGTTACCTAGCTAGACTATATAGTAGCGGGTATAGTTATAGATAAGGGAGAAGAGGCTAGGGATACCCACCTTATCTAGGTTAATATTACCACCTAGGGGTAGTACCTTAATAAGCTCCTCCTACTTAAGCTAGTAGTGCTAGAGGGTAAGGACCCTTAAGATATAGATAATAGTAAATAGCTACTATATAGTATACTATAGGTATAACTAGCTACTATTATTATATATATTAGTAACGCTAATAGCTATAATAAGGCCGTTAGTAAGCTTAGACCTATAGATCTTATAGTAAATAAGTAAGACTAGCTATAGCTAGATAGAGCGCTATATTACGCCCTACTTACTACCCCCCTTACTCTTAGCTATAAAGCGGGTATACTTATACTATATAGCCTCCTAGGCCTTAGCTTATAGCCTAGATAGCCTAACTAGGCGCTTATTAGTCTATAGTAACTATAATATATAGATAAAGGTAATAATAATATAGATAAACTTATCTTTATACTTAGTATAGGTTACTATCTTAAGGTATATAGAGAGTAATATAAGAGGCTTCTTACTAGTAGATATATAATAGATCTTAAATAAGATAGTAGAGTTAATATTATCCTAGTAGGTAACCTACTTAGCCTTAATAATAATATTATTAGTCTACTTAGTAATAGTAGTAATAAGGTGCTCTTATACCTTAAGTAGCTATTATAGGCTTAGTATTTACTCCTAGGTATAGCCTATAAAGTACTCCGCTTATCTAGTCTTTTAGAGTTAGGTATTAGGCCCTTTATATTTATTATATATATTAACTAAGCTAAAAGCTAGCCTAGCTAGTACCTCTATATACTAGTAGGCTAGGTGTAAGGTAATATATATTAGTAATAGAGTAGTGCCCTCTTAGGCTAGCTTATAACTAACCTTAAACTAGTTACTACTAGCCCTAGAGGCGAAGAAGTATTAGTAAAGTATACCCTTAATCTAGGGTAGTATAACCTTATTACTAATAAGCCACTTCTTACTCTAGCCTCTATATTATCTAGGGTTAACCTATTAATACTATATAGTAGTATAATCTTATATAACCCTATTAGCGCTAGTGATAAAGTTATAGTAGATATATTAGAGGCTATTCTCCTTAGGTAGGCTAAGTTATTTAAGGGAGGGTAACTCTAGGTTAGGGATCTAGATAGTATTAATATCCTTTTATAACTATATAGCCTTTATATACTTAGCTATAGCCTCCTTAATCTCCTTATATTATTTAGGGGTAATATCTTTATACTAGTTCTATATATAGCTTATTACCTTATCTATAATATAAGCTATCTAGTATTATATATAGATAAGTAGTTTATATTACTATATATAGATAAATAGGTATATTATATTATTTATAGAGTTAATACTACTCTAGTACTATAATATTAGTTAGGTCTAATTAGTAGCCTATCTAGTCTTATATATCTAGGGGGGTAGTGGGATAGTGAGTAGGTTAGCCTTAGGTACTCTTATACTTAGTTATATACCCTATTATAGTCTAGTTAATATAAGGGCTTATAAGGAGACTAATATCTTTTATAGTTATAATAATAATATAGTTATATTAGTCTTTTATTTACCCTATACTATCTTAGATATATAATTATACCTCTAAATATAGTATATATAATAATATAGTATATAGATTAGGTTACTAAGCTTTCTTTCCTAGCTCTATACTAACGCCTAGTAGATTAGCTTATAGTTAAGGAGCTCTTTATATATTATTAATAGTTAAATAACTTATTATAATACTATTTAAGGAACCCGCCTATTAATAGTTATAAAACCCTTTATTTACTATAGGTTAAGTATTTTATTTTATAATAGTTATAGAACCTTCTATTTATTACCTATTAAAGAGCCCCCTATTAGTAGTCTCTATTTACTACTTATTAAGGGAACCACTTATTAATAGTCTTAGAATAACCTATTTATTATTAGATAAGAAGCCCTTTATTTATAGTAATAAAACCCTTTATCTTTACTAGCTAAAGAAACTATTTATTTATAATTATAGAATACTCTAGCTATTATAAGTTAGTAAGCCACTTTATTAATAGTTATAAACCCTTCTATAAATAGTTAATAAACCCTCTATAAATAGTTAATAAATACTCTATTACTAGTTAATAAACACTTTATTAGTAATTAAGATAGACTCTATAGATAATTAATAACCCCTTTATTACTAGTTAAGAAATACTATATTAGTAATTAAGAAATATTATATTAATAAATAATAAACCTTTTATTACTAATTAGTAATAGGTATTACCTTATATATAAATAAGCCCTTTATATTATTTTAGGAGTTAATACTACTCTTATACTATAGTACTAATTAAGTCTAACTAGTAACTTATCTAGTATCATATATCTTAGGGTATAGTAGGATAAGGAGTAGGTTAGCCTTAGGTACCCTTATGTTTAGTTACCTACCCTATTATAATAGAAGAAGATATATATTACTAGTTAATAAGATAGCTTATAAGAAAAATAGTATCTTTTATAGTAATAATAATAATATTACTATATTAGTCTTATATCTACTTTCTAGTGTCTTAGTTAGGTAATAGTACTTCTATATATAGTATAGTAGATAATATAATATATATTATATAGTATGTTTCTAGCTCTATAGTAGTATATATTAACTATTAAAGAACCCTAGTATTTATAAAACCCTCTATTTATTACTAGTTAAGTAGTTTATTTATTAATAGTTATAGAACCCTCTATTTATTACTAGTTAAGTAGTTTATTTATTAATAGTTATAGAACCCTCTATTTAATACTAGTTAAGGAACTTATTTATTAATAGCTATAGAACTCTTTATTTAACCTCTTTATAAATAGTTTTATTAAAAGTAGTAACTTAAGTATTATAATATCTAGATATAAAAAGTATAAGGGTGTTAGCTACTACTTCCCCTTCTAGTAAGAGGTAATAGGCTACTATATTATTAATACCTTCTCTAATAATAACTCTAATAAGAAGAAATATATATTAATACTTAAGGATTACTATAAGTGTTTATATTATAAGAAAGAGTATACTAGAGCTTTAGCTATATAAGCTATATATATTAGGTCTAAGGCTATTACTATATAAGATAATATACTAAGTATAAAATAAATATATAGCCTAGGCCTATTAGAGAAAGATAAGGAATTAAAGTAACTATTAGGGTAGGACTAGGCTAGGTTAGCTTTTATATTAATTATATAAGTAATATATATACTAGCTAATATTAGTATAATTAATTAATATATTATCCTCTCTTATTAGGTATACTCTAGAACTTTATAGGCTTAGTAAATTATAGTATATTTATATATAGCTTTAGAGATAAAGATAATTATATTCTACTTAGTAGTCTAAATAGTTATAAAACCCTTTATTTATTATAAGTAAATAAGTAGTTTTATTAATAACTAGTACTTTATATTACTATATATAGATAAATAGTATATTATAATATTTATAGAGTTAATACTACTCTTATACTATAGTACTAGTTAGGTCTAATTAGTAGCCTCCTAGTCTTATATATCTAGTACTATAGTAGATAGTAGGTGTGTTAGCTTTAGGTACTCTTATATCTAGTTACCTCCTTATTATAACTATAACTTTATAAGGTAATAGCCTATAAAAAAAATAATACCTTTTATAATAATAATAATAATATAACTATATTAGTATTATATATACTTTAGTATAGGTTATATAATTATACCTCTCTAGATAGTATAGCTAATAATATAATATATAGTATATAACACTAATTATATATATCTATTTACTTTATATATTTCTAACCCTATACTAACCCCTAATAAAACCCCCTATTAGTAGTTAAGGACCTTATTTATTAATAGTTATAGAACCCTCTATTTACTACTAGTTAAGGAACTTATTTATTAATAGTTATAGAACCCTCTATTTATTACTAGTTAAGGAACTTAATTATTAGTAGTTATAGAACCCTCTATTTACTATAAGTTAAGGAACTTATTTATTAATAGTTATAGAACCCTTTATTTATTACTAGTTAAGGAACTTATTTATTAATAGTTATAGAACCCTTTATTTACTATAAGTTAAGGAACTTATTTATTAATAGTTATAGAACCCTTTATTTACTATAAGTTAAGGAACTTATTTATTAATAGTTATAAAACCCTTTATTTATTACTAGTTAATAACTATATTTATTAATAATTATAGAACTCTCTATTTACTATAAGTTAAAGAACTTATTTATTAATAATATAATAACCTTATTTATTACTAGTTAATAAATACTCTATTACTAGTTAGTAATTTATATTAATATATATAGATATATAAGTAGATTATATTATTTTTAGAGTTAATACTACTCTTATACTATAACATTAGTTAGGTCTAACTAGTAGCCTCCTAGTCTTACACGTCTAGTACTATAGTGGGTTAACCTTAAGTACCTTTTATTTAGTTACTTACCCTATTATAATAGAAGAAGATATATATTACTAGTTAATATAATAGCCTATAAAAAAAATAGTGTATTTTATAGTAATAATAATAATATTATTATATTAATCTTATATTTACTTTCTAGTGTCTTAGTTAAGTAATAGTGCTTTTATAGTAATATAGTTAATAATATATTATATAGTATATAGCGCTAACTATATATACTTATTTACTATATATATTTCTAGCCCTCCTCTAGCGCTTACTAAAGCCTTTTATTAGGAACCCTCTATTTATTAGTAGTTAAGGAACCTATTAATTAATAGTTATAGAACTCTCTATTTATTACTAGTTAAGTGGTTTATTTATTAATAGTTATAAAACTCTTTATTTATTACTAGTTAAGTGGTTTATTTATTAATAGTTATAAAACCCTTTATTTACTATAAGTTAAGGACCTTATTTATTAATAATTATAGAACCCTCTATTTATTATTAGTAAGTAAACCCTCTATTTATTACTAGTAGATAAACCCTTTATTTATTAATAATTATAAAAGCCTTTATTTACTAATAGTTAAAGAATAATTTATTTATTATTAGTTATAAAATCTTTTATTTATTAACTATTAATAAACTATCTATTTATTACTATAATTATAACTTCTAATATATTACTAGTTAGTAATACTTAATTATAACTTTTACTATTTTACTAGTTAGTAATACTCTATTTATTATTAATAGTTAAGGAATACTCTATTCCTAGCTAAAGAACCCTCTATTTATAATTAAGGAACCCTCTATTTATAGTTAAGGTACCTTCTATTTATAGTTAAGGTACTCTCTATTTATATACTTTTTTTTAAATAGACTCTTTATACTATTTTTTTTAACCCACTTTATAAATTAGTAGTACTATAAATAAAACTATATAAACCCTCTATTTATAATAATAGATAGTAGTCTTCTCTTATTTATACCCTTATTATATATAACTAACTAATTAGTTTTATAGTAAAACTTAGTAGTAAAAATCTTATTATTACTAGTATAATTAAATAACTATTTCTTATATTATATAAGGTAGAGGTAATTAAGTATATCTTAGATAGAGTTAAGGAGGGGTATTACTATTATAAGTAAGAGAAAGTCTTTATTAATACCCTTAATAATAATATAAATAAGAGATATTAGGTTCTTAATAAACTATACCTTATCTATAATAGTTTAGTAGACCTAAAACCCCTTAATATAAAGTTCTATATCTTTTACCCTTACCTTAAAAGCTACTATATTACTTAAGTTAATTACCTTACTAGTCTTCTTCTTAGCCTTAGCTATTATAATTAAGCTAGGTATAAGCTTATTCTTAGAGTTTATATTATCTTTATTAAGGCTTTTTTAGATATAGGTAGTCTTTTACTTACTAAACTCCTTATTATTAAGTTTATTACTAGTATTAGCCTTATTATTAATTATCTATTAAAGCTCCTTTTAGGTAATTTATATATTCCTAGCCCTCTTAACTATATACTTTATAATAATAGTATATAGTAAAATAATAATTATTTTTATAGTCTATAGTCTATTAGCTAGTAATATTAAGTAATAGAGGGTATAGCTATTATAAAATAACTATATATAAGCTTATCTCTTTATTATTAGATTCTTATATAAGCCTATATATTAGTAAGATTAGCTTATTATTATTAGTAATATAAATAGCACTATAGAGGCTATACTTTATCTTATTATTACCTTATATAGTATAGACTTTAATAGTACTATAAAACTATATATAAATATCCTTAATATACTAGATAGTTATAGATAATAGTATAAAGATTATAAAAAGCTTAAATCTCTTCTTACTCTCTAGAAGTATAAAGTTAATAGTATTAACTTCTTTAATATACCTATATATACTTTCTACTAGTACTATAGTTATAGCTAGTATCTTACTTATACTATATTTATTACTAAGTAAGGCTACCCTCTCTATAGACCTTAACTATCTAAGGATCTAGGTGGTATTTATTCTCTAGTTAGTATATATTAGGGCTTAGCTATTATATATTAATAGTAGTTATAGTATATATTAACTACCTAGTAAGGCTTAGGGTTTAGTAACTTATAGACTATATAGGGGTAGATTAGGTTATTAGGGTTACTTATTATCTTTATTATAATAAAGGCTTTAAGGTATAAGATATTTATAATAAAGTTTATATACTAGGCGTTAAGGGTTTCTTAGGTAATATATATATATAATATATTATTACCACTTTATACTAGTATATAGGTAGTATACTTAGTAGACTATATCTTATCTTATATTATAGCCTTAGTAGTAATTCTACCTATAGCCTTAGTAGTAATATTAGTACTTAATATATAAAATATATTAAATTACTACTTACTAGTAAACTCCTCTAGTATATTAGTAATATACTTATATTCTATAGCCCCTAGTAATAAGTTAATATACTTATATTTTATTATCTAGTCTAAGTTATCTTATTCCTAACCTAAAGTAATATAGTCTACTATAATATTAAAGATAGCCCTAATTAGCTTATTACTAGGGTTATTAATAATATTACCCTTAAATAGGTTTTAAAGATAGTCTTTTAATATAACCTTAAACGCGTTTATAAAGATCTCTTTATTCTTAATTACTTAGAAGTTATTAAGGTTAACCTTAAATATACTAGTAAACTCCTAGATAATAGTAACTTTATATATAACACTAGCCTTAATAATACTAAATATAATAAGTGTAGAACCTATAGTTATAGTAATAGCTATTAGGTCTTTATTTAGGTACCCTAGGGTATATATAAGGTTATTATTCTTATTACCTACCTTACCCTTCTAGGCCTTAGTATTATACTTAGAGTACTTTAGGGTATTATTAACTACCTTATAATATATAATAAGGGACACTATAAGTAGGTATATAATACTCTATATATTAAGGTAGATATTAAATATATTATACTTACTCTTTAATATCCTATTTAAGAAATATAAGGGGAAGTAGGTAATAAGGCGGTAGTAGAGGGTAAAGAGAGAGTATAGCTTATTAAGCTTCTTCCTACTAATAAATACACTATAATTATCTAAGTATTATTACTATACTAGTAGTATAGCTTTTATATTCTTATATATAATATAGCTAATAGTAGACTAAAGTAGTTTTATAAGGTTATTATCTTTTATTTTTATAGCCTAGTCTTTACTAGCCTACTATATCTTATTAAACTTAGAAATATAGTAGTTTACCTTATTATCCTCTAGCTTAAATACTAACTAAATTTTATAAATAAGCTATATAACTATTCTATATTAGTAATAAGCTAAGTATAAGTATATAGGCCTTAGCTATTATAGAATAGCTAGGGCTTTAGCGCTAGGTAAGAGGACTTACTATTATAGTCTATAAAATAAAATAGCTAGTAGGTATTATTAAAGCTAAGTAGTCTAGCTATAAAGTAGTAATTAGTATATACCTTATCTTTCTAGGTAAAGGTAATAAAAGGATATAGTATAGGAGTAATATATATCTTAAGCTAGATAGTTTTACTTTACCTAGTTTTATTCCTAATATTAAAGGCCTTAATCTTATTAATAATAACCCTTCTCTTATCTTATAGTACCTTTTTAGGTAATTAGTTAGAGATAAGTTATATTTTATAGTTAATACTTATAAATCTAGTTAAGATAGTTATAAAGTTAGCCTATTATAATTCTAAGAGTTAGTTACTTATAGTAGTTTATATTTCTATATAGTTATTATTTATCTTAACCTTAAAGTTATATTTTAACTTTTAAATAAATACTTATTATAAAATAATATATAATAAGGTATTTATATATAAATATACTATAATAAATAAGAGGTCTCTTAGTATACTTATTTATAATATAAGCTTATCTTTAGTAATAAGATTAAAGTTAATTCTAGGGTATAGCCCCTAGTTATCTTTAACTACCTTAGTAAGAACTATAGTATTATTAGGCCTTAGCTATTATATAATAACTAGGGTATTAGTAGGCTTAATAGTAACTAGACTAGTAGATACTCTTACTAACTTACTTATTAGTCCCTTAGCTTATAAGTAAGTAGATATTTTACTAGCCGCCTTATAGGCCTTATACTCCCTAACCTCCTTATTAGCCTTCTATAATAGCTTAAGTATAACTATTTACTTAAGCTATATTATAGTAATAAGTATAGTATTAGGTATATTTAAGATAGCTTATATATTAAGTAGTAATATACTTAAGGTAGTAAGCTTCTTAGATAGTATTAGCTTAAAGATATTAACTAGGCTTAGCTTATACTCCTTATATAATACTACCTTAGCCTACTACCTACTTATATATTAGGGATTTAAGTAATTATTATATAAGATAATCTCTAAGTACTCTATCTCCTTATCTAAGGAGATAAAGTCTAAAAAGTATATATTAAGGTTAGTAAGGTTAAGCTCTTATTATTCCTTAACTAAGTACTTTATATAAGCTAGGAGTTTCTAGTACTTTACTAAAAAAGATATTTACTACTCCTTTTATAATATCTATTAGAAGTTATAAGGTAAGATTATAATAATAGCCTTAGTATATTAGGAGTTATATATATTATTATATATTAGAGGGTTATTAAAGTTAAGTGTCTTACTTTTAGTAAGGAGAGACTTATCTAAGAGATAGCTTATCTTATAGTCTAGGTTAGAGTTAATCCTAATAGTATTATTATCTTTAGGTTCCTCTATATTAGATATAATATCTTACCTAGTAAGCTCCTTAATAAGCTACTCCTTAATAAGCTACTTATAAGTAAGTTACTCCTAAGTAGGCTACTACTTAGTAGGCTACTTATTAGCAGGCTACTTCTATATAAGCTACTTATTATATTTAGGGGATAAACTAGTAATAGTAAAGGCCTCTAGTATAATATCACCTACCTTAGTAGGGATATTAGCCTATTAAGATAACTACTAATAGTTAGGGCTAAGGCTAGCCTATACTAACTAGGGCGGCTTATTAACTTCTATATATATTATACTAATCTCCTTAGTAGGCCCTAAAGGGGTTACTATACTTATAGACCCTTCCTCTAACCCCCCTTCTTAGAGGTATTTAGTTAGTGTTTATAGCCGTTATAACCTATAAAAGAGCGTACTTAGAGATACCTTAAGCTTACTACCCTTAGCTATAATATTATTAAATATATATTATAGGCTTAGCTATTATATAATAGCTATAGCTTAATAATAATATACCTCTTAGGTTACCTAGTATTATTTATAATACTAGGTATTATATTTATCTTTATAATTATAAGATAATAAGTAAAGAGATAAAAGAGGTATTAGGTATAAGGGCTTAGCTAATATAAAATAGCTATTATAGTACTTATCTAGCTACTAGATATTAGTCTATAGTTCCTTATACTTTTATAGGGACTTTATATTTTTATATAGGGTAGGCTAATATAAAATAGCTATTTTCTAGGTTTATAATAATAAAAAGTTTAGGTTTAGTAGTAGGCGGTAAACCTAGCTAGTTACTATATTAATACTAGTTATTTACTATATTTTTATTATAATTTATAGGTTAGGTTATATTTATATTCTCTATTTATAATTATATAGATAAAGAATTATCTATTATTATAAGATTTAAGTAGGTATTTAGTATAAAACTTATAAGTAGCTACCTATATTTATCTAGGTACACTTATAGAGATAGATATATTATAATAGGCTAGCTATTATATAATAGCTATACCTTAGTATAATAGTTAGTTATAAGTTTTAGGTATACTAAGGCTTATATATAGTAGCTAGGTATAATAGGGGCTATTATATATTAGCTATAGTCTATAGTATACCTATCCTTTATACTAGCTAAGTTATATAAAATATATAGATATTTATATTTTATTATATAAGTAGTTTATATCTTATAGTAGCTAAGATAATTATATAAGAATTATATTCTATCTTAAGAAGTATATATTAATTTATCTCTACTATATATATATAATAATAGCTAGTTATAGAGTAGTGCTTATAGTCTTTATAGTATAGGTAAGTTATAAAATATACTTTATAATTAGATATATTTAATTATTCTACCCTATTAATTCTTATCTTATTATAAAGTTACCTAATAATATACTAGTTACTTAGGTTAGCTTATAAGAATATATTTCTTAGCCTATACCTCCCTTTTATAATACTTTCCTCCTACTATCTAACTATAACTTATAAAGAGCCTCTATAATAAACATAGCTACCCTATATATATTAGTAGCCCTAACCTACTACTATAGTACTAGCCTAGCTAGCTACTTACCTAGCTTATCTATATTACCCTATACCTTAGGTAGCGCGCTTACCTTTTACGCCTATATATTAAGCTAGCCTATCTTAGTATATACTACTATAATAAGAGAGTATAAGAGCTTATTATTTAGGTATATTACTAATTTCTTCTATATACTATTAGAGTTTCTTTAAAATATAGAATATTATTCTCTAGGAAGTAGGTATTTTATATACCTTAGGTATAATTTATACTTTATCTAGGCTATTATATTATCCCTTATTTTTTTATATTATTAGTATATATAATATATAATAAATATTATATATTTAATTATAATATAGTCTAAGTAGCTATTTTTATTATTCTTATAGATTAAGTATATAATATATATATTAATAAGTTATAAGATCTTAGTAATTATACTAATCTTATCTACCTCTATTATAGTTTATAATACCTTAGTCTATATATAGTTAATAATAATATAATATATAGTATCTCCTATATAATCTATCCCCTAGGTCACTAGTACCTTAACCCTAGGCGCCTTACTAAGCTCTTATAATAGTAGTAGCTTAAGGCTAGATGCCTTATTATATCTTTATATAGGTAGTAGTTTAGGGCTAGATGCTTTACTATATACTAGTATTAGTGGTAGCTATATACTAGGCGGCTTATATAAGTAATAGTTATATAGTTATATACCCTTTTTATATAAATAAGCTAGTATCTTATTATCTATAAATAAGCTAATAAACTATTAGTAATACTTATTATTATAAATATAGTAGGCTATAATATTATTAATACTATATATAGGGTATAAGGTAATTAGTAATACTAGCGCTTTAGGTATAGCCTTACTTACCTAGCTAATCTATTATATATAGTTAAGAAATAAGTATAATATACCTATATAAATAATAATATAAATATTAGGTATATTAATACCTAAGCTAAGTATACTAGTAGCTATAATAATATTAAGGAAGGGGTTAGTAATCTTATCTTATATATATACCTACTACTTAATTATATAGGCCTTCTTATTATAAGTACTTATATTACTATAGTATATAAGTAAGTTAAGTAGGCCTATAAACTAGTCTACCTCCGCCTTAGACTAGTAGTATATAATAAACTTATATCCTAGCCTATAGAGTATAGTAATAATATACTTAATCTCTATAGTTATATACTAGATATAAGATATACCTAGCTTATAGATATTAAGCTAGACCTAGAGTATATATAATAGCTAGACTATACTAAACTAGTATAAGGTTATATTATATAGCCTAATATATATAATACTAAGGAAGATATTAATATACTATAGGGGGAGTATAATAGTTAGGAATATAAGCTAGATACTAAGTATAGCTAGCTATCTAAGCTCTACTATCTTAGGTTAGAAGTTAGGTATACTTTCTAGGATATAATAGTACTTATTAATAATAATCTTATCTAAGGCTATAAACCTTATTAGTTAGTTAGTATAGTTTTAGAATAACTTAGTAGCTATTAACTTAGGTATAATAAAGATAAGCTATATATTAATATATATAATACTAGGCTACCACTCTATTATATTAATACCTATAGTAGTATAGTAGGCTACTAGGTTACTAAGGAGTATAATAAGTAGGATAATAATAATAGTAGTATTACTTATAAGGACTAAGGCTAGGAGTATAAATAGTATACTCTTACTAGTACTAGTGCTTATAATAACTATAATAAGGCTAATATTAGCTATAATATCCTTTAATATAATCTCCTATTATAAGTAAAAGGTAACCTATAATCCTAGTATATACTAGATAGCTTTAAAGAGCTTTATTAGGCTAAGCTATATAATATAATAGTCCTAGGCGGCCTTAATAAGTTTATTATATATATAATCCTTTAGGCGTTTCCTACTAATACTATATAGTTACTAGTTAAAGCTAAAGAGTCTATATTATTATATACTAGCCTAGTAAAATAGGTTATACTACTTAATATTCTTAAAGCTCTTCTTATTAATAAGCTAGTTATATATATTACCTACTATCTTAGATAAGTATACTAATTATAAGTTAAGTAAGTAGTCTTCTTTATCTAAGCTATTATTATCCTTAGTTATTTTCTTATATACTAGTATATAGTTATAAAGGTAATAGTAGTTAATATACTTAGCTATATAGCGCTAGAAGCTAAGTATAAAGGTATTACTATACCTAGTATTATTTTCTTACTTAAGTATATATATAACTTTAAGGGAGTCCTATAGCCTAATTAGCCTATTATATATTATTTATATATATTAGTAGTTATATTAAGTAGTAAGTAGTATTAGTCTACCCTTATTATTACTCTTACTATTATTAGTATTATAGTTAGGGGTAAGTAGGCTTATCTCCTATTTAGGTTTATTATCTATATTACTATCTTTATTTACTTTAGTTAGTTATAAGAAGTTAAATAATTACTTTATCTCTTATATATTATATAAGAGAGCTTACTAGAATAGTAAGATAAGTTAGAGGTAGTATATAAGGAGCTCCCTAACTAGGTATAAGAAGAAGTAATAAATAACCTTTTCTTTACCTAATTAACTATAGCCTTTATATACTAAGGTAATAATAATAATATTATTATATTTAAGGAATATATTATATAGCCCTCTATTAGCTAAGTTTATATACTTAATATTAAGGAGCTTAGTACCTTTAACTAGCTAGCTATAAGTTATATAGATAAGGAATAAGATAAGCTCTATAAATCTACTTATAGCTTCTTTATATAAGTATACTATATAGGGGTAGAGCTTAAAGGTAGTAATACCCCTTAGCGATATAAACCTAGTCTAGAGGGACTTATAGTACTAGACCTAATTAAATAGCTAGTTATTACTATCTAGGTTAAGGTATATAAGCTTATCCTTTATAAATAAGCCTATAATATCTTATATAAGGCTATTAAATACTATATCTTATAGGATCTTTAGTAATATACTATCTACCTTAATAACTTTTATATATATATTAAGTATCTCTTCTTTATTTTTATTATTATATAATAGCTAAGGGTTACTAGTCTTTTTTATAAAGAGTAGCTAGTAGAAAAGGGTTATATATATTATATATATTATAGTAATAATATATTCTTTAATCTCTCTTATATTAAATTAGAGATTTCTTATTATAAGGTCCTTATTATCTTAAAAGAAGTAGCTAGCTATAGGTATATTACTAGTAGCCTTTAGTCTATAGTTATATAACTAGTATAAGTATTATATAGGTATTATATCTTACTTATTATTACCTTATAGTAGGAAGTTAGTTATTATCTATATAACTCTTATATAAATAGATTAGATATTATCTTTAGCTTACTCTTATAAGATTCTAGTATTAACCTCCTCCTTTATATTATCCTATTTATTCTAATATATAGCTTTAATTATTATTAAATATATTATACTAAGGATAGTAAAAAGTTTAGGGGTAAAGTTAAAGTAACCCTCTTATCTATTATTAAGATAAATATTAAGTATAATAATAAAGCTTATTATAAGGCTAGTATATTTTATTTATAGTCTATATTATATTAGTATATCTTATAGTTATATTATCTATTATTTACTTCTTTTTATAATAGCCTTTTATAACCTACTATTTTTTTTATTACTTACCTATATTATATAGAGTTATAATACCTTATATTAAGACTTTTAATTTATAATAAGCTAGTATAATAAGTATAGTTATAATTATTTATTAGAGTATATATATTATATAATATAGGCTATAAGCCTTTATATTATTATAATATACTAAAGCCTAGTTATATATATATATTTAAAGTTAAATAGTTTACTAGACTTAATACTAGGCTACTTATAGTTTACCTTAAAAAGTATATTCTATTTAATAATATTAACTATATAATATTACTTAGCCTTTATAATAATATATTAGAGGATATTAGATATTATATAGATATATATATTAAGTTAGGTATTATCTTTATTTAGGTTATATAGTAAAGAAAGTTATTAAATCTTTTATTTATCTACTAGGAGGTTCTTTAGGTATATAGTTAACTTTATATAAGAGACCTATTAGTTAAGTATAGATTATTTATTAAGTTCTATAATATATTTATTTACTTCTTTATTCTTATCTTATACCTTTATAAGAAAAATTATAGTTATATCTCTTATATTAG
>JAEIJG010000898.1:0-16934 GCA_037289395.1 Beauveria scarabaeidicola
TTTCTCTTTTTTTTTTTTTTTCTCCTAGGTGAGCCACAAGGTCTGTCTCATGGGCGGGCAAAAAAAAAAGGTGACGGGTTTTATTATTAAAGGACCCATTCCCCAGAGAGTCGGGTCGTAGCCCTGCGCGAACATGGGTTGCATGGCAGCGGACATTTTTCGGGCGTGAGACATGGCTGGCTTGAAGTCCATTCGTCCGACAAACTTTGTCCGCAGCTATTTATTATTTTCCCTCGAGGACCGGATTTTTTTTTTTTTTTTTTTTCGAAACGTGCTCGTCGACTCAACGTGGGCCGTACGTACGTAGAGAGGAGGTTGGCGGGCGTGTTGGTTAGAGAGAGCCCCGAGGCTTGGCGACAGTTTGTGATGGGGGTAGCTGATATTGTTCAAGGCCAAAGTTCTCGTCTTGGCTGCGTCAATAGCTTTTGGTCTCCAGATATGTGGTCAGGCCTTTGCGGAGCGGTGCTTGTTTTGTCGCGATGACCAGTCAACTTGCTCTTGATGCTACCTTGTGAGCTAGTCTTGCCTAAAAGCTTCTCCTGTGCGTGACTGTCTCATTCTCGAACCATTTGGTTTGAGCAATAAAAAATTGGAGTTGACATGGTGTCGTTGAGATTATACCGGATCACCTGAGCATGGGCCATGCGATGAACAGATGAATCTCGATGCCTCGGAGCTTGGATCTTGGCGCTCCGCAGATGGTGGCTCATGGGCCATGGCTGGTGCATTCCAGTCAATCCTAATCCCCCACGTCATTAGCACCGTGCTGGCGCCAGGCTAGCTACACTAACATCTTGGCTATGCCTTTCTGTGAGCAGAGGAAGCTTCATGACGATGTTGAACAGACACTATTTCCCCACGAGTAAGCCCTAGAGATTCACTATGGGGAGAGTTGTTGGCGTTGAAAGTTTTATTGCCGGCATTACCATTTCGGTCTGTCGGGTAGACCGTGGTTGAGAAGAAGGTAATTATTTACCCTGCAGTCTAATCAACGAGGAAACTACATAGATGGCCTTCTACCCGCCAAAGAAGAGAGAGTTTGGATATTAGCATTTACAAACAAAATACTCTTACTCACTTCTCCGAGATGCGCTTCAACTCTTTCCTCACTCTGGCTTCGGCCATCGGCCTCGCCGGCCTCGCCGCCGCCGTCGACGCCCACTCCAACCTGGACTGGTACGGCCCCAAGCAGGTTCACACCCAGGTGTGCGGTCACCCCGGCGACGAGCACCCCGAGAACTGCGACGACTTCTACAACGACGTCCGCGACGAGCTTCACAAAAAGGTCATGGACACGTGCAAGGAATCCTCGTGCTCCGGCTCCTTTGAGCACTACCGCTTCCAGGTCACCGTCGAGGCCGTCTTCCCGCCCGAGGCCAAGGGCGAGTTTGACACGCAAATGGGCAACATTATCGGCAAGATGCTCACGCACGAGAACCAAAAGGCCATCACCCCCACGGCGATTGAGACCAAGTTCACCATTCCCAGCAAGATGATCCTCAACCGGTTCGGCGACGGCAACGAAAAGGGTCACCTCACAATGACGGTCACGGTGGACGACGAGGATGGTCTCTGCCAACTCTTTCAGAAGATAGGAACCGCTGGCAGCGTGCTCCCCGAGGTAGGCCCCTTCTTTGGCCTGATCAACCTCGCCGACTGCTAGTTTGGGTAATCTTTTTGTAACTGTGGGACAAGCGACGGCTGCACGATTACATGGTATATGGATAAAGTCAGTCAAATATCACCTCGGACAATTCATCTGTACCTATCTTCGGCCCAAGTCGAGCTGTGAACTGAGAGCTAGGCGAGGCCACAAGTCTTACTTGACAGATGATAATATCGATCAACGCCAAGCCAATGGCAGCGCGCAGCTTAATCTGTCGCAGATTTTCCGTCTAACACCAGATTTAAAGATAGATATACCACTACTCATCAACTTTGCACGCGTGGCTTGAACTACCCCCACCGCTTACTGACTGAGATGCGGCCGCTCAGAGACAAAGTTTGGCGATTTGCCACTTATCCTTGCGCGCCCGTAGGAGGGCTTGACAGCAAACACGGCCAAGAGAAAACTTTTAGATGCAGAGAATATTTAGTAAGATTGATAATAAGCCTATTGACTAGGGGAAAACAATAAATAAATTGCGCTATTGTGTTGGGCAAGCTGAGTCGTTACTTGCAAGCTATTCTATACAACGAGAAGAAAAGAGGGGGAAAAAAAAATTACGTGATACCCGGAAATGCAAGTTTTTTTTTTTTACGCGTTGGAGATGCCATCGGTAAAGGATAGACCACCAGCAGACTGGTCGACTTCCATGGAGTGCTTCAGACCGCAAACCTCAAACAGCTTGACGGGGGTGAGATCCTTGGGTGTGCCGACGATTCCCTTGGTCTTGAGAAGCGTCAGGGTGTCCTTGATGGCTCTGTAGGCAGGCACAATGCACGCAAAGGAAAATATCATGATTCTGAAGCCCATCTCGCGGGCCTCGTCGACGGTAATGGTCGGGCTGGCGCCGTTCTCGACGCTGTTGAGCAGGAGGGGCCAGGGGGCGAGGTCCTTGACGGCCTGGGCGGCCTGCTCCTTGCTCTTGAAGCCCTCGAGCAGGCCGACGTCCGCGCCGAGGTCGCGGGCGGTGCGGAGACGCTCGATGCACTCGTCGTAGCCGAGGGACTGGAGCGCGTCGGTGCGGGCAATCAGAACAAAGTCGGAGCGCATGCGGACGCGGGCGGCGTGGGCGGCGCGGATGCGCGAGTAGTACTCCTCGCGAGGGACGACCTTTTTGCCCGAGAGATGGCCGCAGCGCTTGGTCAGGACCTGGTCCTCGAGATGGGCACCAGCGACACCGGCGCGGATGTACTGCTCAACGGTCCGGGCAGCCATGATGGGACCTGCAGATGATGCTGGTCAGTGTCTTGAAAAAGTTGAAAAAAAAAAGGAAAAAAAAAAGGATCCGAGACAAGAGCTATATACGTACCACCGTAGCCAGTGTCCATGTCGGCAATGAGAGGGGGGCCAAAGGGATCGAGATTGGCAATCATCTCGGCGTTTTCTCTCATCTCGTGAAGCTGGGCAATGGCCAGATCGGGCTGGCCAAGGCGGGAAGCAGTGGTACCGGCACCAGTCTGTTGTTTGGGTTGTTATTAGTTTGTGCGGTAGATGGTTTGGCGAGAATTTGGAGCAGGCTTACCATGTACATGGCGCTGAAGCCGGTCTCGATGGCGGTACGGGCAGACAGGCCGTCGTAGACGCCGGGGCAGACAATGAGCTCCTTGGTCTCAAAGATCATCTTGCGCAGCTTGGTGGCGCCAATGGCCGGCAGGTCGACGGCATCGACGCCGTTTAGGGGCAGGTACTCGATGGAGCTGCCCTTGGACTCGATGAGGGGCTCCTCGGCGGCAGGCACAGTCTCGATAGGAGCCTCAATGGGGGCCTCGACGACCGGGGTCTCAACGATATCAACAACGGCGGGCGACATTTTTGGGGGTGTGTAATAAACTTGAGTATTATAAGAGCGTTATGATGGAAGGGGGGCTGCGGGAGAAGGGGGAGAAGTGAACTCGAGCAGGTGGCTAGAAGCAAGGTATAATGAATGGGATTGAGAATATCAGAACAACTCCAGAGTGGAGGGGTCTATCTGCCTTCTTTATACTCGGTAGTCTTTGGACATTGCTTTCCGTCAGCTTGTCGTCAAGCCCATGAGATCCACAGCTGGAGGCCGCATCGAGCATGTCGGTACTGCAAATCACATCTAGACCCGGACAACGGACCTTGACTTTCTGCCAGTAATACTGCTTATCTCGGGACGCGCAAGTCACTCTTTGTTGGGGTATCAGTAAGTAAAACAAACTGGTTGGATCCCTGCGGCTGGGCAGCGTTGATTATTACCAAGGCGTTGTGAACCAACGATGGGGGAAGGGCCAAGGCTCAGGCGATTCGAACATTGTGGGTCAATGAGATGACACTACTGACAAGTACGCTTATTCTCCTCACGTAACTTGGCGTCTTGGAGGCCATGATACGAAATACTTTTGGGAAACTCGGTTCCGCAAATTGACAAGGTCGGGGGATAGGTTTGCCCCCTTGCGCCGCCGCCGCCGCCGCCGCCGCCCCAACATCCGGCAGACCGGTTCAAGAATCCCCAGTCTTGGGTCAGTCTGAGACGACGAGAGAGGAGGAAACTGAGCGCCTCTTGCCTCTTTTCACCGAATTTACAGCCCGGCCAGGGGGGCTTCGCAGCCCCAAGGTCTCGCCAAGGCTCGACGGCCGTTGTTCCCCGGTAGTCGGTGACGGCGCAGCGGTGACCGGGGAAAGGATACGCTGTACGTTTCAGCAACCGGAGCTTTTTCAAAGGAAAAAAAAAAAAAAGATGGAAAAATGTCTTGGGGTCGGAAATGACCAGTCAAGCAACCCTGTCCTCAGCTTTGGCCGTAAGCCTTCCCGATTTCCGAAGCGTTATTATCGTTCCTACATGGACGATATAGCACTTTTCCCGCCAAGCAAGGTTCGGGGGGGTAGTGGTTGCGTCTTACAACAACTTCACGCTCAATGTCGCATCACATCTTATAATAAAGTGGAAACTTTAGTAAGGTGGTGAGTTGCACATTGGGGCTCGTTACTTGGCAGACTAAGAGCTAGTATCATGGCCTGCTAAGCCCAACCAGCCACGGCCCAATAGGAGGCAAAGGTGTACGCCCGCATCTGCGGCCACCGGAAAACGTTGTTATTAAACAAGATGGGTTTGTTAAAGAGCCGTTGACCAAAGCACAAACGCACAAACACAAACGTTGTCACAAACGTTATCACAAACGTTGTCGACCAGACAAGGGGCCACGCAACTACGATGCTATCCAAGGGACAAGGACTGTCCCTATCGCGACGCAAACTTGGGCCCCGAAAAGCATATGTAGGCTTCGGCAAAAGACTTGACATGCCAATGCCCAATGCCATTTGTTAAGTGCATAGGTAGTCTAAATTACCCACTGTCTCGCGGCGGATCCGATCCCGCTTTGTGTAAGATGCGCCGCGCCTATCCGTACTCCCGCTATTTTATTATCCTGGGGCCCTGCCTGGGCTCCTGCGCTATTTCCACACCTAAACACACCCTAGTTCTACCAGTAAATTATTACATGTCCCGTTTTTTTTTCTTCTCTTGGCCGTTCCCTTATCTGGAAGTGATGCCGCCATTGCATTTGCATTGTATAACTGACGAACCTCGCCCCTCGCCACCCACTGGCATCCCACCATCAAGACCAAAAACTCGGTCCTTTCCTCGCAAGCAGCCATGTCGTCGTCTGAAGAATCAAAGCACGATCCCGAGTCGGGCCGCATCGTCGAGAAGCAGGGCTTCTACACCAGGTCCCTGAAGGAGGTGGACACCAAGCGCGCCTACATTCCTATGCTCGTGTGCTGCTTCGTGTCGGGACTGACTGACGGCACAATCTACAATGGTACGTCGGGACGACTTTGCGCTTCCGAGTCAGGCCATGATTGTCGGATTGAACCGCCTCTAACACAGTATTCTAGCCTACGGAACTTTCGTTTCCATGCAAACAGGTGAGTCACTGTCGCGCTGCTCGGCGACGCCTGCGCCCGTACTGACCAAATTTTCCCTTAGGAAACACGATTTTCGTCGCGCTCGGTACCTCTGGTTTCAACAACAAGCCCTACGGTTGGGCGCGCTCGCTATGCTCGATCGGATTCTTCATCATTGGCTCCTTTTGCTTTGCGCGCCTCGCAATGCTTCTCGGAGGCAAGCGTCGCGGTGTCCTGGGCCTCTCATTCTTCTGTCAATCCGTTCTGGTCATACTGGCCGCCGCGCTGATCCAGGGGGGTGTCATTGACGGATCGTACCCTTCGCATCGTGCCCCCGGATCCGTCGACTTCAAGGAGATTGCCGTCATTGCCCTGCTGAGTTTCCAGGCAGCCGGCCAGATCGTCTCGAGCCGCACGCTGTCGGTGGGCGAGATCCCGACCGTCGTCGTCACCAGCATGCTGTGCGATCTCATGTCGGACCCGGCTCTGCTCGCCTGGGCCAAGAACGACAAGCGCAACAGGCGCTTCGTGGCCTTTGTCCTCACGCTCGTCGGTGCCATCTGCGGTGGCTGGATCTCCAAGGCATCGGGTGCCGTGCAGCCGTCCCTCTGGACTGTGGCTGGCATCAAGCTGGTTCTGGCAATCAGCTGGCTTTTCTGGACCGAGAAATGACATGTGAAAAAAAAAAAAAAAGAAACAGCCGTCCTAGGACCGCAGTCATGGTGCATTTTGCTTTTTTCAGCGCTGCATATAGAGTAATAGACACAAGAAGCGCAACACGAGCGCATTCGCATTCAATACACTTGCTCGCTGTATCTTTGTTAGTGCATGAACCGGCTTCAAGGGCTTGCGACCATTGGTGTTGGGTGTTGCAACAGTGAAGGGGCTCGGCTGGATTTGGCGGACAATTCACGCAAAACGTGTAACCATTCATTCCTCTGACTTGTCCTCTGTGACCGCCATGACCTATAATATCATGGCGAGGTCTAATGGGACGACGCAGCATTACACCATCATTTTTCTAGCAGTTGTAACATCTGTGGCCTGGTCGAAGGTAGATGTCGGCGTCTAAAAAGCATATATTGCCCTCGCTAGTAAGCAGTATCAGAATTTAGAGCTTTAGGACAGGCCGACCAAAGGCTTATAAGGCTACACTATAAGCGTAGGTTAATGTTAGTCTTATAGTATAGTATAAAGAGGAAAAGAAGAATTCTCTTTTCTTATTAACCCCTTTAATTCTGATAAGCTAAAAACTAAAAGGACCACTTAATCACCCCTTACCTGACTTCAACACTGGTTTAGGCCGCTTACCCCTCGTCGCCTACCTACATCTACAGCATGTGCGTTTCTGACATTCAAAGGCTTCTAACAACAAGCGTACTTTATACCCTCTGGAGTCCACCCCAGTCCCACGCTCTCCTAATCGCATCTCCCTCGGCCATACCTAGATCATCCCCTACAGGAATCGAGTTCCAGACCTCGACTTCCGCTGGCAGGCTGTCAGCCGAGTGCGGTCCGGTTCCCCCAAAGAAAGCTTTCAACACTGCACCCTTTGCTACCTTGCCAGACTGCGTCAGCGGCAGCGCCTCATTTTCGCCGAGCACCCGCAGCAGAAAAGGACGCATATAGAGGGGCAGTGCTCCGGAGACCTGCAGTGCGCTTCGGATGTCTCCCAGGGACGCCACAGCCGGTCTTGACGCTGCTGACCTGCCGGAGCCGCTGTCCTGCGCGGGGTGCTCCCGGATTATCGCGGCGCATACCTGCGCAGGATTGCGAAATGGCACTCCAACGACACAGGCCTCCGATATGTACGGAAGGCTGAGCAGCGCTTTTTCCACTTCAGCCGCTAAGAATTCCAAGTGCCCGAAACGTACATCTAAAGGTTTTAGCTTAGCTTGGGGCGCGATAATGTCTGATTCGTATCGCGGTGACGTACAATCAATGTTCTCACGGCCGAGGAAGTAATACTGGCCGTCCTGGAGCTTCCCAAGGTCCCCAGTCTTCATGAAGCCGTCCGCGTCAAAGGCCGCATGGGATGCCTCCATGTCCCCAACGTAACTGAACTCGCTGCATTTAGTATTGACAACAGCATACAACGTAGCCGCAGGATATGAGATTTTCGGGATATGGCTTACTGGGTAAACATTGTCGCGCTTCTGAGCCTGATTTCACCCACCGGCTCACGGGATAGCTTCATCTCTACACCTTCAACGGGGACTCCGATACAACCCTGTACTCTGATGTTAACCCTAGATCGCGTCTCCAAAACAAAGGATACACATACTTCAGGCCCAGAGATACTGCTACACACTCGTATGCCAGATTCGGTGCTTGCGTAAAAGTTTTCGAGCGGTCGACCTGTCAAGTCGACCCAGAAACTGGCAACGGCCGGATCAATCAAGTTTCCTCCGTTCAAAATTGTCGGCAAACCTCTGAATAAGTCGGAATACTTTGCTCTAACATCATCTGAGAGGGTGCCCGATGGTCCGATGATGGCATTTTTCAGGCTTGCTAGTGTGCGAGGGGCAAATAGCGCGTGAGTGATGCGGTTCTTGACAAAAGCCTGCAACACCTCATCCACAGTCGCTTTGAGTCCGATGCAGTGCAAGGTCTGTCCGGTCAGAATCGGCTCAATCATTGTATCAGCGCCGCCAATCCAATGGCCCGCTCGGTGGTTGAGGGAGGCGCTTCCCGCCGGGGCAAGATACTTGACGGCGAGGCTTCGCCTGGGAAGAACTGCTACCTTTGGGGGCCCCGAGGTGCCGGATGTGAGAAATACGATACCGGGGCCACCGGGATCCAAAGATTGCGCATCGTCGATTGCCACATTGGTCGCGACTTGCGCCTCGGCATTTGTGCAAATGGAGCACGAGGCAAACAAAAGCGAGTCATCGCTTTCGAGCACTGCTGCGGAAATGGCAGCAACCTTGGCATCACAGCCCTTGCCAAAAAGGATGCACGATGCTCTCGTCTTTGACTGAAGATACTTTGCCTCTTCTGGAAGGATACCCTCGGCTACATCAGCTTCATCAGTTACATTCTATAGTCACTCCTATAGTCTCCCAAGTAGACCACCCGGACTTACAGAGGGGCATGGCAGCGCCACCAAGGGCACGAATGGCGAAGAAGCCAACCAAAAATTCGTAAGCGCTTAGGTAAAATAGAAAAATATATGGAAACTCTTCCTTCAGCAATCTTCTCTCGTCCAGCACTGTGTTGGGAAGCTGCAGGAGGAGACGCTGGCGCGTGGCGAGTATGTCCCCAAGCAGATGCCCATAACTTTTCGAGAAGCCCATGACATCGTGAATCATAGGTTCTGGATCAGCAACATGTTGACTGGCAATGAGAAGCTGGACCAGCACTGGGTCCTGTGGAAAAGTTGCCGTTCCCATGCTGGCGGCGTTCTGACGTTGGGAAGAAGTGGCAGCGTAGGCTGAGCCACAATGTGACAGAGGTATCTCGGCAATCAGCGGTAAAAGAGCTAAGGTTCTGATTGCATTTGCAGAAGAGAGGAAATGAAACGACCAAATATATACCGCGCGTCTCAACCCACCGTTATCCTTTCGGCAGAGCGTTGCTTGCTTCTGAAGCTGAATAGTCTCGCAGTGGTTCTACTTGGAAGGAAATACTGTGTCGGGCTATCACACAGGGCAAATACTCATGCAGTATGCTGTGCTACAGTATTATTTAATGTAGAAACTTATTATAGATGTCGTTTCCAAATAACGATGATGACAATTGATCGTCCTACACGAGGCGGGAGACTATTTTTGGACGTCAACGACGTGTACTCCCTACGGAGTACAAGTGAATCCTATCGGCTACACGGTCATCCGGCGTTATATCAAAATGAAAAAGAAATTATACAAGTACTGACGTAAAGATGTGGAGCTATTGTTGCGGCCGATCGTGCGGCCTGCGAGGACATTCTAGATCGTCCCACTGAACTAGGTCAATAGTGGCAAGAGCACGAAAAAAAAGTGAAATGTCTCATCGCGGTTCTGATCGATCGCAACCTCTTCAGACATCTTTCTACAATCAGAGGATAGAACTATGAGAGATTTCATCTGAAGTCTCGGGATTGACACTGCAGACGCAGCCACAATACACGCCAAAAACTGGGATGGCTGCCACACGGCAGAAGTACTCGACAAAGTACCTGTACTCGTAGAGCCGGATATCAGACACGTAGCTTATACTGTTGCCGCTAAAATGTATGGAACAGCAGCACTTGGCATGGTGGTTGGGTTATGACGGGTTGAGATGGAATAAGATCACGAGGAACATTGCAGCTTGATCTGGGTCGTGGCCGCTGGCTGTTGTGCTACTTCGTATTCAAGCCAAACAGGGGGCTTCCGCGTTTAGAGCTCGGTCTATTTTCGCAGTCCTGCAGATTCAGACATTAGCAGTATAGCCTTGTTTTTAGACTTCCATTTTGGGGAGGGGGGGGTTTCATCTTTTAGATGTTGTATTTTTCGTGCCGGGAGCGAGGTAAGTGCGTGCAAGTCTTATACTATTGGAACATACATTAATGCGACGATCATTATGTCAGGGCACTAGAAGTGCAGTAGCGAAGGTACCGAGGAAGAGAAGGACGCCTAGGGATCACGTGCGAAGAAGCTACTATAGCTATAAGCTACCTCTAATATATCTAGGAGGAGGTAGTGATAATTCTATATATTATTATTATCATACCTTGAGATTATATGTGACTAAAGTCCTCCTCTAACCTTAGCACCTCATACACTAGCTTCACCAGGCAAAGTATCCCTTTGGATGTGCGGCGGCTCTAGAGCGGTCACTCTAAGGATAATAACCAATGATAGTATAAACCGCTTAAGGTACTTGGGTTTAAGTGATGTCTCCTAGTTCATTAGAGTACCATCTCTGTCCATAAATACCGATGAGTATACTAAGATCTAAGTAATAATCACTGCATTTTTTTACTCTATACGGCCTGGTTAGTGGATAGAAATACTCTTTGGAGCCCGCCGTACATCCCACGGCATCCTCAGTTTCACAACATATCGCCGGGTGATAGACTGCGCAAGTGCAATTGAACTCTTGTCTCGGCTGGTAACCCCAAGTTGCCTCCTCATCATGTTATACATGTCTTGTAACAAAACATGGCTTAGAAATATTGTTTCGCCGGCTGGGTTCACGTTCTTGTGAATCGACGATCGGAAGCGTCGATACTGCAGTTCTGCCTGCTTACGAGTTAGTTTATCGTACGGAATTGAACGACGGGCTAAGCTAGGAGAATAGGCCGCTGTGGCTAGAGTTTTGTTAAGTATAAGAACTTCAGAAGCTGCGAGCCTAATTGGGCTTGAGACGATTACTATTTACCTTGCTCTGATCTTGTCACTGCATTATACTTGAGCTTCAATCTTACAATTTTACAACAATGGTATCAACTCGCCGGATAAACATCAGCTGGCCGCAGCTTAACATTACCGTCACGGCTGAGATGCGCCACGATGTTAATCCTGCTTTGGTTGACCTGCTCTACGAGACTCTACCCTATCGCTCTCTCCAAAACCACGCCCTTGTGTCTGGAGATCACCTTTACCACCTAGTACCGACGGAGAAGCTCATTGTAAGTGGCAGAAGTATACACCTTTCCCAGAAAAAGAAAACCAAAAACAAAACGACTAATGTCAACACCACTTGTGCCGCTTCAGTACACCAAACCAGATTACAAAGTCCGGGACCGCACCACCGAACCGGACGGCACAGTTTTTCTCTCGGGACTTCAGCACCTAGCTGTCAAGTATGGCCCGCTCACAGAGTACCTACCTGCCGCGCCGTGCGGCAACATTGTCCCGGATGACATGGAAAAGCTGCGCACCGCGGGCCGGGGCATCTGGAAGGCCTGCAACGAGACGAAGCAAGTCATTGAGGTGATTGTTTGGGATGCCAGCCAGCCCGCGCCAAAGGGGCGGATCCCCCTCGTGCTCGAAAGGGCTGGGGTTTCGCCAGAGGTCCGAGACCTCGTGGCAGCAATTCATCAAGAGGTAAGCAGCAGCTATGAGGCTTCAGTTTAAGCCTTTAACTTGTTCTGCTCTTTCATGGGCGTTTTCTTCTTTGGTTCTCCAATTTTTGGCTGATTCTTGTACTGATTCCACCGCCTCAGACTGAAGCCTCCTGGTCAGGAATATCCAAGGATCTCGCCAATGTTCATCAGGGACTATCTCCTTCCCGAGCAGGCTCCAAAGGATCATACTTTGCGACAATGGTATTCCTCAATGGTGAAATCCGGCCGCTAGGGTATAACGTTTTGAACAACATTCTCAAAGTTGCAGCCACGCAGCCCAATTTTGACCTGGAACAGCTCGCTGCGCTTTACACCGTCTTTGCCTCGGTGCCTTCCGAGTTTGTCGGCTACACGGGAGCCAACTACCTCTTTTCGACGCATGAGGCCATCTTGGCCATGATCAAGAAGTCTATCCTTCAGAATAGGAACAAGGAAGACGCGCGGGAGGATCTTCTGGCCATGGTGAGCGCGTTTGCAAAGTACGTCGGCTTGCTCAATGCCCAGAACCTGCACATTTTCCCGTGGAAGCACACCAAGGAGTATCCTATTAGTGGACTGAGCCAGCAGATGAATGTCGACTCGCGATCCTGGCTGGAGAGATTGTTCACGTTCGTTACCTCGCCGCTCACGCCACCGTCTAAGTAGCGCTGCGGCTAAAGACTGTCTGAATCCTATTTCATTCAATCAATCAATAAATTCCTCTATTGTGTCTTAGTACTATAAGAAATCTTGTTCTGATAAAATTTTCACGTTGTAAAACTGTTTTGTATCCTCAGAAATAGTGGTGCGTGTCTTCACTCGTGGCCAAAGTAGCAAACTGGCTGTGTACCGCGATCCGTCCAAAATGATTCCGCGCTCGGTTCGAATTTCAAATTTGCTAAATAACCTGTTGAATCCAGTGAACTGATACATGTCTCTGCGCAGTACCCAGCTAGCACGATGCCCCAATGTCCGGCCAAGCCCCAATGCAAACTCCCAACCCTCCTCTGTGAATAGTCACATAGAGTAGGAGGGATGATTCACTTTTTATGTTTACCAACTATCACAGCTAGTCAATAAGTACTAAAGAGCGTGAACAGTAGAGTATCAGAGATAGAACAATACCATTGCATCTCATCCCATCACTCTGCTGACCTCACACTTCGACAAGGCAGCGTCTCCCGGCAGGGTTGGAAACAAAAAACATCCTTGGCTGCATATCCTTGTTCGAGAATCCCTCGCGAGTCGACACAGTGGCGTTTGGAAACTCCAAAAAGAATTTCGCAGTCGCCACGCGAAGCTCCATCCTCGCTAGATTAATGCCGATACACACTGCATGCCACGCTTGTTAGTAGATCTCTCCGCCCGGCTGGCTCGGTTCACCACTCACCCCTGGGACCCTTGCCAAATGGCATAAAAGCGTCAATCATGGCCCTTGTTGGCGCCTGCCAGCGATGGGGGTCGAAGTGCTCAGGATTCGGAAACACGACCGGGTCTCGATGCATGCTGTAAGGTTGTGCACAGAGTACTGTGCCTCCGTCGACTCGGTAGCCCGCGATGTTTGCTCCTTCTGGAGGAGTCTCGCGGGGAAGACCTGAAGGGGCTGCCGGGTAGAGTCGGAGCGTCTCATCGATAATGTTGCCCAGAATTGGAATGTTACGCAGGCTGTCGTCGTCAACCTCGGGCGGCAGGGTCTTGAGCTGCTTGACCAGCTCCTCTTTGATGTCCGGTCGCCGGCAGACGGACCAGATGAGGTAAGTCAAGGTGCTCGCTGTTGTGTCACTGCCAGCTAATATATATCCCTGTGCGTTGGCACAGATCTCTTCAAATGAGATCTCTCCGTTTTGCTCCGACTGGCGTAGCTTTGTAAACAAGGTGTGGTGTGAATAGTCTGCGTCCGACGACGCGAGCTTGTAATACCGGCTCAGGGACTCTTGACCGTAGTGACGTATCCGCTTCGATGCATCTGCTACAGATCTGAAGACTGGAACAGGCAGGGTAAAGGCCAGTGACGCCATCCAAGGGAACGCACTCCGTAGAGCACCCATCGGCCCGATACCCTCTATGACATTCACATAGTCGTTTTTCTATCAAGAAATGGCCGTCAGTGTCAGAATACCCCGATACATGATGCTTGATAGAAGCCAGGTACTTGCTTACCTCGCCCAGCTCGAGTGTTTTGAATGATTCCCCAAAGGACAGTTCGCCAACGACATCAGTGGCCAGGAACATGTTCCATTTGAACACGTCTGCAACGCCTCTGGATATTCCATCGTCTTTGACCCTCTTGATGTATAGCTCAACTCGTGATTGTACCAAGGGAAATTGTGTCTTCAGAGAAGATACCGAAAGAGGCGTGCTCATAAGCCGCCGCAGTCGCCTGTGCGTGTTAACATCGGAGAGGGCAAAAAGAACTGGTGTGCGGACTGCTGTCAATTTCCTATAGAATGACGACTTTTTGAACGTTTCTTGGCTGTCGTAAATGTCTTTTACGGCGTCAATGTCTGTCACGTCCACCTCATTAGGGGCAATGCGGACCACCGGGCCTAGTGAGTTGGATCAGTTGGTGACTGTGACCCATACGAAGGCAAAGCTTCTCTCAACCTTTCCTCACGTACCATATTTAAGGTGTAAATCATGGACATATAAAGGTCTTTGCCCGGTGAGCCACTTGTATTTCAGCACGGCACTGGTCCATTTCGAGTACCAAGGGCCAGGGATTTTCGCAGTTCGCCTCGTGACTGATTTCAAAGCTGCCTGAGCATTTTGTTAGCATCAATGCGACGGTATATCTCCAGAGTGTTATACCGACATATACCAGTGCCCCGGCCAGTACGGCAGACAGCAATTCGCGCCAAATACTCATCTTCTGTGTCTTGACAATGAAAGAAATGCGCAATAGAGAGGCACTTATGGATTCTTGGGGCCAATAATAACGAAGGAGGCTGGTCCGGGAAGTCCATCGCTGGTGTTTGCTTTTCTACAAAGTACAGGTACCTCCGTATACTTCAGACGTGATTTGCGTTGAACCGAGACATGTTTCACAAGATGAACCACTGGACAGGCAGGTGGTGGACAGAAAAGACCGCCGCTCCAGAAGGCTTACTTTGAGTAACGGCAAATAATAACACCTATATAAAAACATAATCATCACATAATATGCTAACTAAAGAATTTATTTAGATATATTTTTTAGATTTTTAGTATCCTCATGGTAGGTAAAAACACTGTGGTCGGCCTGAGTGTATCGGCAGTCTTTTTTGTCCACCGCCGGACAGGAGAGCCATAAATATTGCGGGAAGCTGGTCTCACACCTATTGATCAGCCACTGTTGATAACCGTGAGACATGCAGCTTTGTGTTCCGGCTTGAGACGAGCAACGCATGCCCGACCAAATTCATCTATGACAACCAAAGGACGGGGCCCTTCAATTCCAATTTCCAAGTCATTCTTGTGGACACCATCCCGTACGCTCTGGAACGAAGCGTTCTGCCAGTATGTGTATAAAGTGAGATGTTCAATCCACTTACAACAGCCGTCACAGAAAACAATTGTTTGCCAAAATGTTTTACTTGGTGTCTACTGTTCTTCTTGTTCTGTTGCCGTGCGCAGCCGTGGCCTTTCTGACGTCGCGACCGCGAGACTTTCCTCGAAACGTTCCCGTCATTCCACTTTGGGTGCAGGCATACCATCAAATATTTCGAACATCTCAAATCGCCTTTTATAACACCAAAGTGCGCCCGCAGGCGGAGAAGCATGGCGCCGTGGCAGTCTGGCAGGGAAACTGCTGGAGCGTCGTCCTCTCACGCCCTGACTATTTGACGCAAGTCTTTAAGGATCCAAACAAAGACCTGGAAAAGAGCGGAATATGGTCACGGGTTCCTCGCAGCAATGGTGGCTTACTATTTGGAGAGAACATCATAGACTCTGACGGTCAACTCCACGCTGATTTCTGCAACATCCTGAAACCAGCTTTACTGCAACGGTTCGCAATCGATTTCATGAGATCTGAGTCTTCTTCTCTTGCAAATAGGCTTCTCGTGGCGCAACAACTGGACGTCTCCGATGTGGGAATATCCATTAACTCCTTGATTTGGCGCTGGGCGGTCACCATTTACTCACATTACTTCATGGACATAGACGAGTGGCCTCTGTCTTTTGAACAAACGTCGGCACAAAAGATAACTGCCCTCCAAAGATCGAGTTGGATGGCAAGAGCAATGGCCATCTTCAACGCGGTTACCTTTTTACCCTGGCGGCCAGCCAGCTACAAGAAGGCCACGGCTATGATCCAGCAGCTGGAGGACACTCTAGTCGATATTGCCGAGAGCCGCAGTTTTCCAGCATCTGGTACGAGTGAGCTGAAGATGGTCCATCATTTGGTACGCGCACGCCACTCTGGAAAGCTATCCGACTTCCATTACCGGTCCAATCTCAAGCAGCTTCTTGTAGCGGGCCACGAGAATGTTGAAGCAGCGTTGCAATCAGCCATGTTCGAGCTCGCCATCCATTTCGACATTCAAGAACAGCTGCATGGTGAAGTGATGAACATGCTGCCGTCAGACTACTCCGCCGGGGATGTTGATCGTCTCCCGCTGCTTGCCGCTGTCGTTTATGAGACTCTGCGACTCTACCCTCCATTGGGGACCCTGACGAACCGCAGGACTGTGAAGCCAATGCAACTTGGCTCCGAAATATTGCTACCGACAGGGACTATGGTGGGATGGAACGTTTATGGCGTTCAAACCGATCCGCAGTTCTGGGGAGAGTCTGCAAGAGAATTCGATCCTTTCAGATGGGGCCATGACATTGATAGTATCAAGAGCATGGCTCGCTCAAGCCAAGCGCGCGGCCGTTTCGTGCCTTTCAGTCTACACAGTCGCAGATGTTTGGGCAGCACTTTTGCACTAATGGAGCTCAAAGTTGCGTTGTGTGAGCTGGTTCGGAGTATAGAATGGAAACAATCAAAGAGAAATGAGTTTCTTTTTAATGAGGTAATTACCGTCCCTAGGTGCAGAGAGATCTTGCACCAGAAGCTAAGAACCTATGCTAACAATAACAGTCATTTATAGTAGGACCCTATAACTGCAAATTTAAAATTACTAAGAAGGTATAAAGGGTAAGCAAGTATATAAATAGTTATAGTTAAATTATATAAAGCCCTAATAAAGTTAAAGATATTTATACTTTTACTTAGATATCACGGTATAGCCGCGTTATAAGTGAGAGAATATAGCTATAAGCCTATAAGGCTAGGAAGCTAGGAACCTTAGTATTATAAGATAGTAGGGGTCTATATATAATAAGGGAGGATATAGCTATAAAGCTATAAGGTCCTTATATAGACTAAGTAAGAGAGATTCTTATTAGTAAATAATAGAGTTATAC
>JAEIJG010000899.1:0-16921 GCA_037289395.1 Beauveria scarabaeidicola
TTTAAGTAAATTAGCTAGAATTAAGCTATAAAGAGATTTTACTAGTATTACTTAAGGCACTAGCTTAAGCGGCTAATTATATAGATGCCTTAGGTAATAACCAGTTATACCTCAGAAGAGCTAATTCGCCCCACTTTACCTGCGAGTTATAGAGGCTACGGTAACTTAACTGTAGATAGCCTTAATTATACATAAATAGAACCCTTTTTATATCACTTGATTAAGACCACCAAAACCAACCCACCCTATTCTAACATTTATTATAAAAGAAAATATCTAAGGTAGTTTTTAAAGTACTAAAATTACCCCTTTTATTCCTAAAAAGATTATTTTTATCTTAAAACTAAAATTTAAAATACTAAGTCTTTTAAACTTATATCTAAGTTTAGCTAGTTCTTAGGTCTCTTAGATATTAAGTATTATAATTAAAGTAGTTTTATAGTCTTTAATTCTAAAAAAGTAAATTATTAATTATTTAAATAATACTTTAATTAAAAGTTTTAATATACTTAATAATTTTAAGAAAAATATAATAATAATTATATATAAAATTATATTTTTATATATTTAAGTATATAAGCTTAAAGTTATAAATAAGCTAATTAATAAGTATTAATAAGTTAAAAAAATTAGATTATAAACTAAAAGATCTTTTTTTATATAAAATATAAAAGATTTAAAAGAGTAAATAAATATTAATAGTTAAGTAAAGGCTAAAATATAAGCTTATAGTAGTTATAAGGTAAAGGTTAAAATATATAGTTAGTAATATAGTATATATAACTAGACTAGATATAATATATATATTTATACTTTAGATATAAAAACTAGTAAAGAAGAGGATTTTAATTAGTTTTAGACTTTTTTTTATATTATAGTTAAGTTATTAATACTTAAAAGGTAAAGGGTCTAGTATAGTGGCCTGCTCGCTTATTTAGCCCGCTCGCTTATTAACCACGTTAGTTATAAAAGAGTAAGAATATAATAAAAAGCTATTAGAAGAGGACCTTTCACCTTCGTGCTAGCCGCATTCTTTGACAGGGGCACCCTAAATGTTAGTTACGTTAATTTGCATGTGCTCGGATGGGTGACAACCTCTGCAGAGACACAGCCTTGTTAAATGGAGAGCGCATAGACCTTGCGGATTAGGAACAATCATTTCAAGCGCTTTCAAACGAACTAGAATCTCCGGTTGTGTGTAGATGATCTAATAGGGTAGGCAGCACAGTACTGGTTACTCGGGTGTCTTCCACTCTCCCGATCATCAGTCGAAGAAACGGATAATGAGAGCGAGGAGAATGATGATCAAAACGAGGAATAAACTCAATGACTGTACTGCAGGCGAAAAACACCGCACAAGGTTGATGCTGTTGACCTGGCGTGGACCTCTGACGTGGATAGATTTTGAATTAGTTGATTGGACGTGAGAACACACATGAGCCAGATGCACGCGTGATTTCTTGGTCAAAAACTAAAAATCGAGTCATGATATCGATTTGCTCAATTACTAGTCCCGCGTGTAAGTGGTTGGCCACATGGGCAAAGGAAGATGGTTAGTGGTGCCGGTTCAAGGTAAATGCAAGTTTTCACAAGTCAAACGACGCTGCTTAGTAAGTCATACATACAGAGAAAGGTGGTTACACATAACCTGTCCCAGATCCACCAAGTTGACCTGTCCCAGTTTGATTCTGCCGATGTTTCCCCAGGATGATGCTTGTACCAGTACATATCACCAACACAAATACTACCTAACCACTAACCACTAAATATACTACAGTAACCTAAATAATAACCACTAACTCGAACACCTAACCACTAACTTAACCACTAACTTAACTACTAACCTAGGTAACTAACTACTAACTAAACTGACTTGTCACAGTATAAGCCTACTATCGGGGAAACATCGGCAGAATCAAACTGGGACAGGTCAACTTGGTGGATCTGGGACAGGTTATCTCTGACCACCAGAGAAAGGAAACCACTTTACGCGAGACGCGTCTCGACGCGCTCCACCAGTAGATCCAGGAAACCTTCACAGCTGCCAGCTAGCAAACTCCAACGTCATCCATGCACCACCGACAACCCATCTCGAATTGGCACGCCTGCAGAGGTTGAGAAACCTGCACCAAAAGGGAAAATGGAACATGCCGGCCATGACCACGACGAGGGCCCGCCCACAAAGCGCCTACGAAGCGCCGAATCCCTCGACACAACCATGCTCTCCGCCTCCGAGGACTTCCCCGTAAACGGCCACGACCCGGCCATGGATACCCAAACCACAGACGACGTGGCCTCTGAAGTCGTCTACGAATCGACACCCGTCGTCACGCCCCGAAAACGCGGCCGCCCACCGAAACACACACCGACCAAATTACCCGCCACGCACTCCACCTCTGCGCGCACCACCACCATCACCACCACGGCCCATCTCACGCCGCTCAAGGCCGTCGGGCCCAACGCCTCGACGCCGGGCCGCCACGCTGCCGACCGCTCCGCGCGGCGCAAGACGGCCCGCGCGCTCCTCGAGCACGCAACCGGCGACGGCCCCAGCGACGACGACGCCGGCGTCGAGGACGACCAGGAGGAGGATCTCGCGCGGGCCATCTTTGGGGACACGTCAGACGAGGACGAGGACGACAACGGCGACGGTCTTCTGCTGCCCGACGCCACGGCGGGCGCCGCCGCAACCACGCCGACAAAGAAGAAGCAGCAGCGCCCGCGGAAACGCGCCAAGTCGCCGACGCCCCCGCGCGACCTCCCGCCGCAGGAAACGTACTTTTTCCACAACAAGCCCGGCCGGCCCAGGACGTCGGACAATACGCTCGCGGGCTTGCGTCTCCTCACGCACGACGAGTACTTTGACGTGGTGCGCAGAAAGGGCGGCGCGGCGGCCGCCACGCAGCGCCACGCCAAGGACGTGGCATACCTCGAGACGCTGCACGCAGAGTCGTTTGCGCAGTGGACGCTGGAGCTCGCGCAGGGCTTCAGCCTGTGCCTGTACGGCTTCGGGTCGAAGCGCGCGCTCCTGAAGCGCTTCGCCGCGTACCTGCACGACCTGGTCCCGGAGAGCCCCATTGTCGTCGTCAACGGCTACGCGCCGACGACCAACATCCGCGAGATCCTGTCCTGCGTCGCGCGCGCCGTCCTGCCGCCCACCAAGAAGAGCCTCCCCTCCGCGCAGCCCCTCGCCACGGCGCGTTCCATCCTCGCGCACCTCGCGCCCTCCGCCACCCTCACCATCCTCGTGCACTCCATCGACGCCTCCGCCCTCCGCCGCTCCTCCCCGTCCTCGTACGCCGTGCTCGCCTGCCTCGCCGCCCACCCCGCCGTGCACCTCGTCTGCTCCGCCGACGCGCCCGATTTCCCGCTGCTCTGGGACGTGGGCGCGCGGTCCGCGTTTTCGTTCGTCTTCCACGACGCCACGACGTTTGCGCCGCTCGCCGGCGGCGTCGAGCTCGACCCCGTCGACGAGGTGCACGAGCTGCTCGGCCGGAAAGCGCACCGCGTGCACGGCCGCGAGGGCGTCGCGTTTGTGCTCAAGAGCCTGCCGGAGAATGCGCGCAACCTGTTTCGGCTGCTCGTCGGCGAGGTGCTCGTCGCCATGGACGAGGATGCCGCGGGGCGCGAGGACGGAGCGGCAGGTGTCGAGTATAGAATGGTGTATAACAAGGCCGTCGAGGAGTTTGTGTGCAGTTCCGAGATGGCATTTCGCACGCTGCTGAAAGAGTATGCATTCTCGAGCCGCGTCTGCTTCTGACATTATGCTAATGCCGTTTTTTTTTTGCAGATTTCACGATCATCAAATCATCACCAGCCGCAAAGATGCGCTGGGCACAGAGTTGCTCAGTCTGCCGTTTGGACGCGAAGAGCTTGAGGCTATTTTGGAAGACCTCATGGCATAGGGGGCTTGATCATGTTTACATATAATGGCGTTTTTGGGAGGCATATTTACACGCAGGGCTGCATCTAAAAAGAGTTTGTAGACTTGGCTATTAACATATTAAATCGCTGCGCTAATGCCGCTTGTACTATATACATCTATACGGTCATGTTACAGTAATAACTGCTACGATGGTCTAGAGATACCACCAGTCTTTTCCTGTTCATAGATGCCGACCTTTATACCCCCAGACTCTTCACACACGTCCACAAAACAACAGGTACAATCACATTGTCATTGCCTCCCGTGAGGACCGCCTCCGTCACACTCGACAGCGACGCGCAGACACCCGCATGCCACGCCGCCGCCAGCGCCGCCAACGGCTCATCGACCGTCGGCCAGGCCCCAATCCGCAGCCAGGCGCTCGCAAAGCTCAGCCCCGCAAAGACAGCCGCCGCAAACGCTACGCTGCCTTCGAGGCTCTTGCCGCCGCCCCAGAGCCACTTGCGGTGCCCGTAGCGGCGTCCGATGAGGCTCGCAGCGGCGTCGCCCAAGCCGACGCAGACGACGCCAGCCACCAGGCTAGCGTCGCGCGTCAGCACCTCCCAGCCGGCGGCGCAGCCGTCGCCGCCACGGCCGACGGCCGCGAGGCCCAGCCAGAGGGGGATGGCGCAGCCGACGAGTAGAAAGAGATGGGAGACGACGACGGGCCCGCGAAAGTCGCGGCCGTCGACGTAGGGCGCGAGAAAGGCGGCAATGGGCTTGGAGAGCGGCGGCAGCTGGCTGGCACGTAGGAGATCAAGGAGCAAAAAGACGGCGAGGACGAGCGAGAGCGCGAGCGCGGCGTAGGTCGGGTCCACGTAAAGCGCAGGCAGGAACATGCCGACCATGGTAAAGTGAAACACCTTGCGGCGCGTATCGACCTCGTACGTGTGCTGGAGCTGAAAGACGACGAGCAGACCGGCGAGGAGGACGGCAAGCCAGTAGCCGCTGAGGACGAGGCGTGTCGTGGCGGCGCCGAGGTGCTGCAGACGCAGCGTCTCGACCCAGCCGAGACCGGCGACGGCCTCGTCGGGCGTGCGGGCGTGGTGCAGGGGCAGGCAGACCCAGCGCTCCAGATTCGCCGTCACGACCTGCAGGCGGAACCAGGGGATGTCGCCAAAGAGGTAGCCCAGGGCCCAGCCGATGGGCTCTTGGCCGGACAGTGCGTAGCGCGCGACGTAGGTGCGGACACCGACCAGAATGAGCAGGATAATGCAGGCGTATACATAGGCGGCGTACGCCCACTTGCGAACTGTAGCCTGCTCGTAAGTGAGTTTCAGAAACGGCCGTACAGAGAGCGAGGTGGCACGTTTGCGACGACCAGATGATGTATGAGCGCTGGCGCGGCGCGCTGGCTTGTCTAGCGGGGGTAGGGTGTGTCTTCGCGAGATGCCCTCGATGCCATCTTCGTCGTAATCTGTAAAAGCCATGGCTGTGCTGGGTTCAGTGCCAAGGGATGTCGATACCAGGCCAAATGTTCGGGTTCTAACCGGCGTGCGAAAGGCCGGTCCGCTCTCGGCCTCATCTTCAGAAGAGAACGCCGTCGAGTAGGCCAGATCCTCGGACTGCAGGCCACGGAGCTCGGCTCGTAGTCGCCGCAGCGAAAGCAGCCGTAGTAGGGACTTCCAAATGGGCGATCTTTGGCTGCTGGGCAGTCTTCGGAAGCGCCACTTGGGCACGCGGGCCAGAGCAATGCCCCATTGGATTACTGCGCGGGAAAGGACGAGGACACCGAGGCCACCGCCCCAGAGCAGCGCTTTAAGAATTTGCATTTGCGGCGATGTGCCAAGTACCAGTACGTTGATGAGAGCAATGGAGAGCAGCTGCAGCTCGGCTACAAGCAGACTCGTGGTGGTCAGGCCGTGCAGGACCAGGGAAAGTGTTCTGTGCAAGGGATACAGTAAAACAATAGCTTCTGGCGACAGGGGCAGATTGGTAGAGTCTTGGTGAAGATGGCTTCCAGAGACTTTTCCCCAGAGCAGGGGGAGGCATGTCACTGCCCACTGCAGTGTGTCGTAGGACGCCGTGTACTCGAGTTTGGGGAGGAGCTGCTGCGGGAGAGCGGCGATGCTGAGTACGAGGTTGGGCAGAAGCACGGCCACGTTGTCAACAGAAATGAGGAGGGAAACCAGAATTGTTATAGCTGGCGGGTATAATAACGGCGCAGGGTCGAAATTGGCGGGTATCGTGATTGGTAGCCATCGCGCGGGGCTTCGTTTGCGATAGGACCAGAGCAAGACTCGAAGAGGGTACACGGCGGCGAGCGTGGCAGCAAGGCCGAGAAAGAGCTGAAAGTCTACAGGGCGTCAGTAAAAGCTGCAAGTCAATCACTCAATAGTCATACCCTTGTGCCATTTTTGGTATATGGGTGCCACGTGTGAGTTGGTGGTGACGAATGCGCCAAGCAGCGCTATGATGCCACCCTCTGTGAGCCGGCGCACGACATTGCGATAGCGACGGAGGGGGCTCAATAGTATATTGCCCGAAGGTGCTGTTTTAGACACAGAGTCCTTTCCAAGTAGAAGCTCCTGCTCCTCCTCCTCTATGATGGACGGCGAGACGGGCGTCGCCGAGCCGGACAGCGCCTCGTTGCGGCCCCGCAGCCCCTTGTGCAGCTTCGTCTTGGGCGCCGGCAGGCCGCGCAGGAAGTGCTCGTCGTCCGCCTCGGTGCCACTATCGCTGACCGGCGTCGAGTCCTTGGAGAACGCAGTCGGTCGTATGGGCGACAGTTGTCCCTGACGTGCGATAGCCGCGGGCGGCGCCAGGCGGTCGTAGTCGCTGGGTATCTCGTTTTGGCCGCGGTGGTAGGGGTGCGGCGAGCGGTTCAGCGCGCGCAGGTGGACTTGCTCGTCGAACTCGACGGCGCCGAGCAGCTCTCTGGGATTGGGTTCGCCCATGGTGGAGGGCGGTGCATCGACGGGAGGTGATGAGGTTCTGTTTGAAGGGTCGCAGAGCTTCCCTGGCTCAGCCATGGCGTACATAGCTGACGGCGACTCGGTTCCACCATGTGACGGGAGGCCAATTGCAATCAGCATGCACGTTTTAACAGAATGTTTTCGATGATTCGGCCATAGGTCGTTCTTTGCGAGCTAGACGTTGGCCGAGGAAGAAAAAAAAGGGAGAGAGCTGTAGCGTCACATGAAAGCAGCACGGTTTGGGTAAGGGCTACGTCAAGTGCTTGATGACGGCGCGGGCCTGTCGGCGCCACAACGACGCGCCTCACAGCGGGTTGAGTGTGTATCACGTGAATCTCTCTGCGGCGTCGAGCATCGTCGTCCATGTTCACACTTGAAAGTCACTTGAATCGTGTAGAAATTTCCCTCTGGAGGTTCTTCTGTCAAAATCAGGATCAATATTACATGTGAATTGTAATGCAGGAAATGGCGGACATCGAAGATGCTATATCAGACCATGTCGAAGCTAAGGCGGCGGCCCACCAGACGCAAAAGAGGCGCCTCTTGTTTACATAGGTTCTCTCGGTTCTCTCGGTAAAGCGGATCGTCAGTCAGAATCTATCGAAAAACACAGTTTTGGCTCGGTGTGCTCGGTAGCTTCGGTAGCAGCAGTAGTGGGTTGCCGTTACGGATAGAGAGCTATCTGCTGCAGTGGCTTGAATGCGGGCGAACAGGCGGGACAGAGTTGAGCAAGTAGCCCTATTTCAGTGTTCAATAGCAAGGCATATAGGGCATATAGTCGCAATTTTATTGGTAGTCCCGGGACAAAGTTGCCGCCAGTGCCAAATACCCAAGCACCCCAAGCAGAATCGCGAATCATGACGTGCCGTAGTGCAGGGTGAAAGCAGCTGCTGAATAGACGCATAGCGCATAGCGAAGCATGCGGAGGCATTATAAACATTATGCCATACACAGGCGTGTCTCTAACATTTCATGATGCGAAACGATCAGCTAGGATGCCGTTGTGCACAGACAATGCCGACGCGAAACGGGTTTGTTTTCTTCAGCCGGCCTTTTCTGTGTCCTCAACCGGCCTTTTCTGTCGGGACTGCAACTGTACTGTAGTATCTTGTTACTCGACATTTATGCCAAGGCGACCTAAGGAAATAGTGCAAAAATGGGTTTACGGGGGCAGATGGGATGTTTCGCTTTGCGAGCCCACATTGGCGTAAATTGGTGGACAAGGAAAGGCGCTGTCAGAGAATGTCTCACCAGCCACCAACTTTTGTCAGCGATCTCTGCATGGTGTACGGATTACTGGTAGGCATAGGTCAACGAGGACCCGTAGAATGACGATGAAACTGTCATCAGAAGAGGTAAAGACGGGCGAAGGCATGTGCCGGCAGCAAATTCACGAGAGGCCGCGTCAATTTTTGGTTACCACGAGCCAGCCGTCGCTGCGTCGCAAGGGAGGCAGGCGCAGCAGAAGCTTGGCTGTGCTGGCATTGCTATTGATAGAGAAGGCTGGCGACTGGGGTCGGCCAACCTAATAATAACGGAAGTGGGATAGCCACACAGTTGCCAGAGCAGAGCCTCAAGCGCATAGGCTAACTGGAGCTGGAGGATCGGAAGAGCCAGCTCATCAATCCAGCAGCCCCGGGATAAGCCAGCTTTTTATACGGACCTATCGGCTGATGGGCCATGGCTCAAGCACGTTGGATGCGACAGAGTTTCGTCACGGCGCCGAAGCAGTCCACCAGCACCACCAGCACCACCACGCTGTCCACCACGCTTGTTCATGCTGTCCACCAGTGTGGGCACGGTCCGCCACCGAGGCCGGTCGAGCTGAATGTTGAAGAAGCGAGCTGGAGCCGATTTCATGCAGAGGTCGGTATGTATCCGTACTGGTGACAAACTGAAGTAAAGGCTGGGCGGATTTGGCGGATGTTGCCCGGGAGTTGCTTGACAGGCAACAGGGTGACAGGTTGCTATAGGTTGCTAGGTTGACTAGGACAGGGAGCCATTGAATTTCTGCTTACGGAGAGGCAGGGAACAGCAAAGGCTGAGACTGTGACTAGCGGCCCAAGCGAGCTCACGGATCGCTAAGTAAGTGCATCGGGCCATGACATCCGGCAAGATGTGCAACAGAGTTGAGAGGCAGACTGGCTGTGGAGTGGATAGCTCAAACGCGATGCGATAGCCTCTTCTTTCATCGTTTGCTTTGTTTGGATTCCCGCCATGGAACTTTGCGGGCCCTGATCCAGTGCCTCTACGCATTGTCAAGCCCATGCAAGTCATGTTGTGCAGCAAGACGGAGGTGAAGGAGCTCTCGGAAACATGGCCACTTGGACGTGCGTCGTAACCCGCAGTGACGGTGATTATTTACTGGGTATTGTTAATCACGAAGGATGGTGGTTTCACAGGCTCTAGCGGAACGCTAACCGGGGGGGAGCGGGATGATAGGTTGGAGACGGTTGTTGACGTCTCGTATTTTTCCAAGGCACTGGGTGGCTTGGCTGACGCTGGGCTGTCCCACTGGTTGCAACACCAGGCCCAAAGGCAGCCAAGGTAGCGACGCGGTGGAAAAAGGTCGTCGGCCCCTTGGGTCGGATCCGTGCTAGATCGAAAATTAGCTGTGCCCAATTGCGAATTGCAATAAAAGGAACATGTGATGAGACAGTATCAGTATTAGCAGACGTGAACCCCCAGATAGCCCGCGTTTGTGCAGGCACTGCAGACACCCACCATGGCGGGTCCGAAGAAGAAAAAAATAAGGCTCGGCTGCTTACTAGCCTTAGGTAGGTATTTGAATTAACTAATTATTCGGCCTAATTATTAAATACCTAGTAGCTGCGCCCATGGCATTGTTAACAAGACCAAAATACATGCGTCGCCTGTTAGTTATAATGACCCAACGCTTACTTCTCTCTTTTTTTTTTAAGCTGTCCATGTATCCGTATACACATTTGTCCACTCTCTTTGAGATTACAGCTGCTGTGCACCGCCCTTTCACACCACCGACCACCGTCACTACCTCGTCTCTTGGCCTTTGCCATCCATAACCTCTCCACCTTCTAACTAGCCACCTCGTGTAAGAGGCTCCATCGACATTGACGCAACACGGCCCCTCCGTCGTAGGAAAGGACCCGAGCCAAGGAGAAGAAAAAAAGAAAAAAAAGAAAGGCCGGCTGCCCCATCGTCCCAGTAAACTTGACCCGTCGCCAGCTGCAGCGAGAGCGGAGCATCTCGACCTGCCAGTTGCTGGCAGTGGCACCCAGCTGGCACAGCCCAAGTAAACGGGCCACCACAGCCCATCTCTCGCAAACGCATCTGCCTGCCTGCATCTCTCTCGTCTGCATCGCGCTACCAGTATTCCTCGTCCTCCTTCTCCTCTTCTTTATTCTTTTCCCACCTTCCTATTTTCTCCTTCTCCTCTTCTATTACCTCCCTCTCTTGAACTATCCAATTATCATCTTCCATCCAGCCCAGACTTGCCGCACTCCCGACCATCCCCCACAAGGTCGCTCTGATAAACTCACCTCTCTGCTCATCAAACGCCTCCATATTGTTGACTGGTGCAGTTCGCTTGCCCACATTTTGCCGTCTGGTGTCTGCCAAGTTCCAAACACAATACGCACCACATTTAGCTTTGTGCCCTGCAGCCCACTCGGCCTTGTCGTCATTCAAAAACCTACGCATCTGGCTTCAGCGTCCCTGGCCATCGCACGAGCTATACACACACACCACCGCACATCATCTGCACGCAAACCTGCTTCTCCGTCTGAGGCAAGCCGAAACCTCTGCGGGACCGCTTTTTCCCGCTCCGGCCTTGCTTTCTCTACACCCTCTACACCCTCCTTGGTTCAACTCTACTTACTTCCGCTGCCTCTTCTTCTCTCTTCCTTCTCCGCGTCTTATATAGTTATACAGAATGTCCTCCGACATGCACCACGACTCCACCTTGGAGGCCGGACTATTGAGAAAGCAGCAACAGGAAGAAGAAAAGTCGCAACTTTCAGCAAGAGGTTTCGGAGACCGCACCCCAGGAATCCCGGATACGTGCCCCGGACAGCAGGAGAACCGCAAAATGTCGCCCCTTCGTCGATTTCTCGTCATTGCCCTCATCGGCCTGGTGGCCTTGATAGGCTTGGCCGCTGCCGGAGGATCTTGCCGTGGTGCTATTCCGCACCACTCTGTTCAACTGGACAAGCGCCAGGCGCCCGGAAGCAACACCACGACTCCTCCTACCAGCACGAACCAGGGCAATGAGGGCAACCAGCAGACCAGTAAGTTGTTCTTGCACCGAGTTCTTGGTCAATTTCATCGTGGATGCCACTCTGTCCACGTTCACCCGGCCAATTGCATCACGCTCCTCGAGTCCTCAGCTTATACTAACACACTCCAGCCGGTGGCGTCACCCAAACCATCAGCAACGCCGTCACAGAAACGGTCGTGACCACCGAGACGGTACATCAATCTAGCGGCGGCAATCCTACTGGAAGCTCTTCAATTGCTACCTCGGAGCCTGAATCTTCACCGCCGCCTGCCTCGTCGCCTTCTAGCTCGTCGGCGCCGCCCCCGTCGCCCCCGTCGCCCCCGTCGCCCCCGTCTTCCACACCGTCTTCTCCGGCAACCCCCAGCAACCCGACGACATCGGTTCAAACTTCCCAGGCACCTCCCGCCAGCACCTCAATCGCCTCGCCTTCGACTCCTGCTCCGGTTCCCTCCTCGGGTACGTCTCCTACAGCTTCTAGCACCGAAGTTGCTTCTTCTTCTTCTAATCCTCAAACTACTTTCTCATCTGGTACGTCTGTACCGGCATCGTCTGTGCCTCCCTCCCCCCCTCCCTCCTCATCTTCTCCACGTCAGTCTACTTCTTCTTTTTCGGAGCAGTCGTCGACTTCGGCTCCTCCATCTCCATCTTCTCCATCATCTTCTTCATCCCCTGATGCTCCACGTCAGTCTTCCTCCCCAGCTCCTTCTCAGCATAATTCTCCCCCAATCCCTTCTCCAAGTGCTTCGGCTTCAGCCTCTACTGGAATTACTCCTTCGTTGGGACAGTCTACCCCTCCATTGCCTCAGGAGACTGGTTCCTCCGATTCACGTCAGTCTGCTGCGTCTGTCTTTGTACCCTGTCTGACTTTGTATCCCGTTTGCTTCTTCCTTTCCCCATGCACTCATTCCTTGTATCTCCCGTTGTAAAGCGTCTGGTCGTGCTATACACTATACCTCCCCCCTTGACGCACTGGAGTCATTGTCCAGCTCGTTTCCCCGTGCCTCATTTTGGTGGCTATTTGCAGTGCTTTGGCCTACAGAGACATTTGATCCTTGATCCTTGAAAAAAAGTTAAAAAGCGCTCGCATGTCTCACTTTCATTTTCGTCATCCACCGTATTCTTCCGGTCAATTGCCCAAGTCTAACATTCTCACAGCCGAGCCTACTACTTCTTCTCCCCCCGAGACCACTCCTCGCCGCACCATCACCACCGGCACGGTGACTACCTCGAGCGCTGTACAGGAGACAATCATCAGAACCAACGGTGACGGCGGCGTCGAGACGATTACGTCGACCTCCTGGGTTGAGATCCGCCCCTCGTCGACTGACAAGGCCGATCCCAGCCTGCAAAACGTCGCCAACAGCCGTGGCGCTGGTAGTGTCGCGGCGGCTGCCATGGCTGGCATTTTTGCCGGCGCCATGATGCTATAGGCGGAGGATCGCGTGCCTGACATTTCAAGTCGAGGATAATCGTTGAACGGGTACTGTGTATTTACGGCGTCAAAGCATTTTTTCTTTTGTTCATCGCATAGTTAGGGTTAAATTAATGGGATCGCGAAAAGCTAGAATTGGATGGGTGCCGAACGCAGCCGGCTATACCGACTGAGGATAATAATGTCCATAGACCAAAATTGCAAATGCACGGATTATGACCATGATGTACGTTGCTGTAACGTGTGTATTGAAATCTAAAGCGCCCACTCCAAACGCCGAGGTGTGTACCCGAATAGAAATGATGATTTCGACGGCTGTACAAGCTTAACCGGGTCCAATCTTGGGCATATCGTGATGCTCGCTGAGCTTGGACAGGTAGGTGTTGAGCTCTTCAACGCGCTCCTTGTGTGTCTTGAGAAGTTCAGGACGGGAGCCTGATTTTTCAGCCATTTTGAGTAACTGTGAGAGTTAGAATGTGCGTTCAGACACAATGGCCAAGGTCGAAAACGAGGAGAAAACGACAAACAACGGATTGAGAGAAGGTGAGATTGGGAAATCATTCAGCGTGGGCATGAGTGAACATACTCTCTTCTTTTTGGCTTCCTCATGCTGCCTCTCCGACTCTGTCTTTTGTACTGTCGCTATGTCCTCCTCCTTCTCCTCCTTCTCCTCCTCCTCCTCCCTTCTGTCCTCTGCTTCCCGGCCACCCTCTCCCTCGCTATCCTTGCGCTTCTTCTTCACCAGCTCCTTGGAGGGGGATGCACCCTCGCCGACGGCCAGGTTCTTTTCGAGGTCCGTCTTGGCGCGCCTCTTCTTCTTCTTCTTCTTGTCGACCTTGGCGCCTTTGAGCCTGAGCGCGCCGGCGCCGGCGCCAGAGAGGGCATAATCGTCGGACGGCATTGTGCTTCTGAACCGGTAGGGTAGAGCGACGTGATGATGCGATGGGTGGGTTTGTCGGTTGTTAATAAAAAAAGAATGACATGTCGTTGGCGGGCGGGAAAGGACGGGGCTTGGAGATTCTCCACTGAATGGACAGGGATTACCTAACGAGGCATTGCAGAAAGGCTCTGTGGCGTTGAGGATTAAAAGGCGCTTGGATGGTGCTGAGATGATGGCAGATAAAGACGATTGCTCAATTAAGCTCTTCGTTTGTTTTTGAGAGGCAACGCCTTTGCGACCCCGTTATAGATGCCAAGGGTGGCTGCTGTGCAGCGTTTTTTAATATCCTTTCTGTTGGTATCACAAGGGGTCGTACAGTACGATACGTAGGGTTCTTGGTGTTGATGTTCTTGCTTGCTTAGGGCCACATTTGCCCTATCGAGAGTTATAGGTCTATTATACAGTTATGGGTCATTCGACGTAGCGAGCTAATAAGAGCGCTATATTTAGTGGCTATAGCTAGTAGCTATAACACTAGTAGTCTTTCTCTTTTAAGGCTAAAAATCATTAAATTCCTTAATTTTAAGCTAAATTAGCTTAATTCCTTTAAAAATATAATAAAAAGTAGATTTTTCTAATATATATATATCTAGTATATCCTTCTTCCACTCTATGCCTCTATGCCTCTATATCTTTAGCCTTTATACCTTCTTTTCTAGTTATTATTCCTTTATATTATTATAGGCTACTTATCCCTATATCCTAATATTAATCTTATTTATATTAATAAGGCTTTTAAGTATTAGATTTAGTAATACCTTTATTATAGCGTTAGCTAGATTATAGCTACTATTAATCTATCTTATCTTATATACCTCTCTTTATTTATATAATTATTAGAGTGTTATAATATTAATTATAAGTTATTTCTCTTTTATAGTGCTTAATTTAACTAGGTATTTATATAGTAAGAAGGAATTAGTTATTAGAATTATTAGGATCTTTAGGAGGCTAAGCCTTTTAGTTATTATCACTAGTATTAAATTAAGGGCGTATATAATATCTACTCCTTATATTATATTATATAATTTACTTACTAGGGCGCTTTATATTACTCTCTTTAATTTAGTTAAGCTATATATAATAATATTACCCCTTAGGAGGCTCTAGTTATTAGCTTATTCCTTATTACCTAGGATAATAATATAACTTAACTAGGAGCTTAAGTCTTTATTATTAGTAAATAATCTATTAATAAAAGTAAAGAGCTTAGCCTTAGTGAGGTTAATAGGGATATATTAAAATCCTTTCTTTATATTATCTATCTACTATTATAAATAGTGGTAGAGCCACTTAAAATTATTATTATTTAGCTCCTTTTACTAGGCCACTATAGAGAGGTTATATATAGCTTCTAGCTAGTAAATAGTTAATAGGTATACTTTATAAGCTTATTACTTTATATATTCTTACTTTATTATTAGGAGAGTTAACCTATTAGTTTACCCTTTCTAGGTAACTATAATAGAGTTATTAGAGCCTAGGGTAATTTAGTAACTATTAAAAAGTAATAGTATTTCTATTATAAGGAATTCCTTTAACTTAGTAATAAATCTAGTAGCTATAAGCTTCTTATCCTTAAGTTAGGTAAAACTCTTATTACTTAGGCCTATTATATTATCTATTTATATTCCTATAAAGCTAAATTTATTACCTATAGAGATTATAAGGTATAGGTTAAAGGTTAAAGTAATTATACTAAGTTACTTATAATAGTGCTTTAAGTAGGTTACCTACTAGTGGGTGCTTACTTCTAGGATATTATATAAAGGCTTAATTACCCTTATAATTATACCCTTTAGGTACTAGTTATAAAGCTATTATAGTAGCTTTATAAGGATAACTTATTAGAGTGGGGTATTTAATTATATATATACTTAAGTAATATCTCTTATCTAGAGACTAATTTTTCTTTAGGTAAGTAAGGGAGCTAGTATAATAAGTAGCTACTAGTTATTCCTCTAGATTATTAGTGATTCTATTAATATAATAAATTTACCTTAGTTATTATAGTTATAAATTATAAGGTAAGATTTCTTATAGGGCTTATTAATGCCTTTACCCTTTACCTTATATACTATTTATACCTTAAAAAGGTAGTATTAGTTATATTTATTTTTATTATATTATTTAAATTAAAAGACGCCTTTATAAAGTAGCTACCTAACCTTATTAGAGTTAGACTTTTTAAATAACTAGTCTAGTATAGTTATTAGGCCCTTCTCTTATAGCTTAGTAGCTAGTTCTTAGTTAATTTATTCCTTAGTAATAATAAAAGCCTTATTAAAGAGGGTATTATTAGAAAGAGCCTTTACTAAGAAGGCTTTATTAAGTATAGATTTATTATAAGGCGTCTTATTAAAGAAAGCCTTATTAAAAATAGATTTAGCTAAGAGGGCCTTATTCTAGCTATATTTACTATATCCTAGTTATATTAACCTCCTTAGTACTAGCCCCCCTTCTAATCCCTCTTCTACTTCCTCCCCTGCCACGCCTCTATCACCACTAGGTTCACTAGTAGTAAGAGTAGTTATAGCGCTCTCTCTACCACTTCTTCTAGTGGCGCTAGGCTCGCTAGTGGCGAGAGTAGTTATAGCGCTCTCTCTACCACTTCTTCTAGCGAGGGCGCTATTAGTAGTAAGGGCGATTAGTATACCTTCTATACTATTTCTTCTAACTAGGGCGTTATTAGTAGTAAGGGTAATTAGTATACCCTCTATATTACTTCTTCTAGTAGCACTAGGCCTAGGTTCACTAGTAGTGAGAGCTAGGGCCTCTCTTAAGTATAACCTAATAACTATTAACTAGAAATTAGCTAGGCTATATAGTATATCTAGGGTATATATCTCTCTATATATAGTAATAAGTCTATATAGCCCTTACTAGCTACTTTTCTCTTAGAATATAGATACTTCTAATTATAAAGGAAGACTTCTAATATAGCTAGTAACTAGGCTATTCTTTATTCTAAGGGCGTCCCTTACTTACCTCTTAGTTAGGAGCTTTCTAACTTTATTAATAGCTTTTTAGATAGCTTTAGTATAGTAGGAGATAGATATATTAGGCGAAGAGGTATTAGTTAATTAGGGGTATACTCTAAATACTAATAGGGTTAGTATAATACTATTAGGTCTAGTAGTGTTATTAATAGCTTTAATAGCCACTTATAATTTCTAGTTAGATATTATATTACTACTTATTTCCTTATTAAAGATCTTATAGGTATAGTAAAGGACTCTATAGTACCTTTCTACTTTACTAATAGTATTATAAGCTTTAATAAGGGCTTTATAAGTCTAGATATTTAGGGACTTTATATACTTCTTAAATTTAGTAAAAGTAAAGTTCCTACTAGCGTTATATATAATATAGTCTAGTAGACTAATATATATATCTATCTAGTATTCTTTAATTATATTAAATATATCTTAAGCCTTCTAGCTAGTTAGTGCTA
>JAEIJG010000900.1:0-16901 GCA_037289395.1 Beauveria scarabaeidicola
AGAATTAGTATATTAACTAAAATTCTTATACTAGCTAATTAGGTATTTAGCCTATTAATATCTTATTAGAAGGTACTTTATTATAATATATTATAAGATTAAGTATTACCTCTAGAATTATATTCTTATTACCTTCTAACTTTATTTAAATTTAGCTTCTATTAGTGCCTAGACTACCCTTTTCTATACTACTAATATTCTTACTTTATTATAAATGCCTTTAGTTATTATTAAATATTAATTTCTAAGGCTTATAATTACTTTAGCTTTATCTTCTTTAGGGTTATTATTATTATCTAATTTAATCTATTAGGTATTAATTTTAGCTTAAATATTATTATTAATATAAAAAATATATAGATATTACTAAATATCTAGCTAAGTCTTTAAAAGGGCTATTCTAACTATAGATTTATTATCTATTATAATAATAATAGGTTAAGAGGTACTAAGTTCTTAATAGAATTCCTTAAGCTAGGTTATTAGCTAATTATAACCTTTATAGGTCTTAGTATTAATAAGACCCTAGTAAAAATTAATAATAGAATTCTCATTAGTTAAGCTAGTAACCTAAAATAGGAATATTTTAAAGGGGTTAGTTTTATATATATTATTAAGCCTAATAATATAAGGGAAATAGTACTATATTTCCTAGTACTAGGGATAGGTCTAAAATATAGCTATTAGGGTGTTATTATTATATTTAATAGTATAGTAGTAGTTATTTTATTATAGAATTTATATCTATTATTAGGTTAAGGTTAGGCTATTTAAATTCTTAATTTTAATCTTCTAGTAGTTATTATAGATATCCTTATTAATAAAAAAGGGCTATAGCTTAGGGTATATTTTATAGAGGATATTACTAAACTCCCTAGTAGGTAAAGCCTTTAGTAAAGAAAGGCTTCTTTTAAGCCTCTTTTAGTTAGTTATTTAGTAGTAAAGAATTATATAGCTTAAAGGATAAAGAGAAGGAGGGTGGTTATATATACTAATAACTATCTTATATATCTACTTACTACCTAAAGTGGTAGTTATTTTAGTAGTAATTTTAAATATATAATTAACTTTTTAAAAGCTAATTTTCTAAAGCCCTAGGGCTTATAAGGGCTAATAATAACCTTTATTATAAAGAATTTAGTAATATATAGTAATATAACTATTATTAGTATTAGAATAGGGTGGGGTTTTAGGGGTTTTAATTAAATAATATAAAAAGTCTTTATATTATATATTCTTAAGGCTATCTATAGTTAAGTTATTATAGCCTCTATAGCTTATAGATAAAGTAGAGTAAATAGCTCTTCTAAAGTATAACTAGTAGTTACCTAAGGCACTTATATAATTAGCTACTTAAGCTAATACCTTAAGTAATACTAGTAAAATCTCTTTATAACTTAATTTTAGCTAATTTACTTAAAAATATAATAAAAAAAGAAAATAATAAATATACTATTATTAGTACCTTATTCTTCTAGTACTAGCCTCCTCTTACTACTACTACTATTAGCGCTTATATAAAGGAAAATCTACTTCTTCTATTAGGGGGGAGGCGGGTTTTACCTATTTAGCGTAAAGGATAGAGGATTCCTCCCCCCCTAGGCCTATTAAAGGCTATAATCCTAGCGTTAGAGTTATTAAGGGCTCTAAGAGAAGGCATCTAGAGAATATTATAGTAAATATATAGCTACTACTACTTATTCCTAGCTTCTTTAAGAGAAGGTATCTTAAAAATATTATAGCTACTAGTCTTCTCTCCTAGGCTATTACCCCTCCTAGTAGTCCTAGATTTTAACTATATAATTAAGAGAGACTATAATAACCTCCTTTAATCCTAGTTATATAGCCTAGTAAGGTAATAGCTAGTAAATATAGCTATTATAGTCTTATATACTAGTTAGGACCCCTAGTTAAGGTAAATTAGAGTTTACCTTCTCCCTTCTCCCTTATCTTATCTCTCTTTACCTATCTCTTAAAGTAAATATTTAAGATATTCTCCTTAATTAGGGTAAATAAAGCTTTATTTAGTAATACCTTTATTATTATATTAGTTAGGTTATTATCTTTATTAATCTATTATATCTTAATAACTTTATAATATTTATAATTTTATTAGAGTATTATAATATTAATTATTAGGTATTTTTTTTTATTATATTAAGCTTAATAAGGTATTTATATAAAAAATATAAATCTATTAGTAAAATTATTAAGATTAGTAAAATCTTAAGTTCTTTTATTATTAAAGCTAATATTAAATTAATTATATAGTTAGTGTTAGTATTATAAGGGGTTATATAGTATAATACGTAGGGTTCTTAGTGTTAATGTTCTTTCTTGCTTAGGGCTACATTTGCCCTATCGAGAGTTATAGGTCTATTATATAGTTATAGGTCATTTGACGTAGCGAGCTAATAAGAGCGCTGCATTTAGTAGCTACAGCTAGTAGCTATAATACTAGTAGTCTTTCTCTTTTAAGGCTAAAAATCATTAAATTCTTTAATTTAAGCTAAATTAGCTTAATTCCGTTAAAAATATAATAAAAAGTAAATTCCTCTAATATATATATATCTAGTATATCCTTCTTCCGCTCTATACCTCTACGCCTTTATACCTTTATATCTTCTTTTTTAGTTATTATTCCTTTATATTATTATAGGCTACCTATCCTTATATCCTAATATTAATCTTATTTATATTAATAAGGCTTTTAAGTATTAGATTTAGTAATACCTTTATTATAGTATTAGCTAGATTATAGCTACTATTAATCTATTTTATCTTATATACCTCTTTTTATTTATATAATTATTAGAGTGTTATAATATTAATTATAAGTTATTTCTCTTTTATAGTACCTAATTTAACTAGGTATTTATATAGTAAAAAGGAATTAGTTATTAGAATTATTAAGATCTTTAGGAGGCTAAGCCTCTTAGTTATTATTACTAGTATTAAATTAAGGGTATATATAATATCTACTCCCTATACTATACTATATAATTTACTTACTAAGGCGCTTTATATTACTCTCTTTAATTTTATTAAGCTATATATAATAATATTACCTCTTAAGAGGCTCTAGTTATTAGCTTAATCCTTATTACTTAGGATAATAATATAACCTAGCTAGGAGCTTAAGTCTTTATTATTAGTAAATAATCTATTAATAAAGGTAAAGAGCTTAGCCTTAGTAAGGTTAATAGGGATATATTAAAGCCCTCTCTTTATATTATTTATCTACTATTATAGATAGTAGTAAAACTACTTAAAATTATTATTATTTAGCTCCTTTTATTAGGCTACTATAGAGAGGTTATAGGTAGCTTTTAGCTAGTAAATAGTTAATAAATATACTCTATAAGCTTATTACTTTATATATTCTTACTTTATTATTAGAAGAGCTAACCTATTAACTTACCCTTTCTAGGTAATTATAATAGAGTTATTAGAGCCTAAGGTAATTTAGTAACTATTAAAAAATAGTAGTATTTTTATTATAAGGAATTCCTTTAGTTTAGTAGTAAATCTAGTAGCTATAAGCTTCTTATCCTTAAATTAGGTAAAATTCTTATTACTTAGGCCTATTATATTATCTATTTATATTCTTATAAGGCTAAATTTATTACCTATAGAGATTATAAGGTATAGATTAAAGATTAAAGTGATTATACTAAGTTACTTATAATAGTGCTTTAAGTAGGTTACTTACTAGTAAGTGCTTACTTCTAGGATACTATATAAAGACTTAATTACCCTTATAATTATACCCTCTAAGTACTAGTTATAAAGCTATTATAGTAGCTTTATAAGGATAACTTATTAAAGCGGGGTATTTAATTATATATATACCTAGGTAATATCTCTTATCTAGAGGCTAATTTTTCTCTAGGTGAGTAAGGGAGCTAGTATAATAAGTAGTTACTAGTTATTTCTCTAGATTATTAATAATTCTATTAATATAATAAATTTACCTTAGTTATTATAGCTATAAATTATAAGATAAGATTTCTTATAAGGCTTATTAATACCTTTATCTTTTACTTTATATATTATTTATACTTTAAAAAGGTAATACTAGCTATACTTATTTTTATTATATTATTTAAATTAGAAGATATCTCTATTAAATAATTACCTAATCTTATTAGAGTTAGACTTTTTAAATAACTAGCCTAATATAATTATTAAGTCTTTTTCTTATAAATTAGTAACTAACTCTTAATTAATTTATTCCTTAGTAATAATAAAGGCCTTATTAAAGAGGGTATTATTAGAAAGAACCTTTACTAAGAAGGCTTTATTAAGTATAGATTTATTATAAAGCATCTTATTAAAAAAAGCCTTATTAAAGATAGATTTAGTTAAGAAGGCCTTATTCTAGCTATATTTACTACGTCCTAGTTATATTAACCTCCTTAGTGCTAGCCCTCCTTCTAATCCCTCTTCTACTTCCTCCCCCACTATACCTCTATTACCGCTAGGTTCGCTAGTGGTAAGAGTAGTTACGGCGCTCTCTCTACCACTTCTTCTAGCGGGGGCGCTATTAGTGGCGAGGGTAATTAGCGTGCCCTCTATACTACTTCTTCTAGCTAGGGCGCTATTAGTAGTAAGGGTAATTAGTATACCCTCTATACTACTTCTTCTAGTAGCGCTAGGCTTAGGTTTACTAGTAATAAGAGCTAGGGCCTCTCTTAGGTATAGCCTAATAACTATTAACTAAAAATTAGCTAGGTTATATAATATATCTAAGGTATATATCTCTTTATATATAATAATAAGTCTATATAGCCTTTACTAGTTACTTTTCTTTTAGAATATAAATACTTTTAATTATAAGGGAAAGCTTTTAATATAGCTAGTAACTAGACTATTTTTTATTTTAAGGGTGTCTTTTATTTACCTCTTAGTTAAAAGCTTTTTAACTTTATTAATAGCTTTCTAGATAGTCTTAATATAGTAAGAGATAGATATATTAGGTAAAGAGATATTAGTTAATTAAGGGTATACTCTAAATACTAGTAAAGTTAATATAATACTATTAGGTCTAGTAGTATTATTAATAGCTTTAATAGCTATTTATAATTTCTAGTTAGATATTATATTATTACTTATTTCCTTATTAAAGATCTTATAAGCGTAGTAGAGGACTTTATAATACCTTTTTACTTTACTAATAGTATTATAAGCTTTAATAAGGGCCTTATAAATCTAGATATTTAAGGACTTTATATACTCCCTAAATTTAGTAAAAGTAAAGTTCTTACTAGTATTATATATAATATAGTCTAGTAAGCTAATATATATATTTATCTAGTATTCTTTAATTATATTAAATATATCTTAAGCCTTCTAACTAGTTAGTACTAAGAATTAGGTAACTTAGAATACTATAGTAGAATTAATAATATAGAGTACTAGGTATTCTTAAATATAAAAGATATTTATAATTATCTTAAAGTTAAACTTAAGGTTATTCTTAAGGGTGAATTTAAATTAGCTAGGCGTTTATATATTTATTTAGTAATAATAATATACTTTATTAATCTTCTTAATAAATTTAGGATTAAATTCCTTATTAGTATACTTTAGGATTTAGCTTAGTTAATTAATAAAGGGGTATCTAAATTATTAATATAGTTAGTAAAGCTAGGTCTTAGAGAGTATAAAAGCTATACTCTTAGTAATATTAATTCACTACTAAGGGTAGCCTTATTACCTTATAACTAGAATTTATTTATTACCCTAGATTAATAGGTTATTTAGGTTATTAAATTTAACCCTTATCTTATCTATATTAGTTAATAAGAATAAAAAAGGCGTTAATATTAATAGAATTCTAAAGTTAATTATTCTTAGGCTTATTAGTATATAAACTCTACCTTTAAATATAATAAAGCTAGCGCTAAATTTAATAATTAATATAAAGGCATCCTTAATCTTAAGGTATAGTATTATTCTTAGTAGTGCCTTAACCTATAGTATACCTACTATTAAGTTACCTAAAGCACCTATATCTAGTAAGATCCCTTAAAAACTCTACTTATAATATCTTAATATTAATATATAAATATTACTATATTCTAGAGTTATCCCTAGGTCTAGTATAAGTATAGTAGTAGTGTGGTAACTATAGCTACTAGGTTAGCTTAGTTAGTTAGCTAATAAAGTATAGTAGGTAATAGAGTTAGTAAGTATAGTAGTAACTTTACCTAAGGTAGGTATATTAGCTATAAGGAAGTTATTAGTAATAGTTATTAATAAGGTAAAGAAATTCTTACTAAGTTTATCTTTACTATTATAGTTATTATTATTAAAGAAGTTAGTAATATATATCTACTCTAGTAGCTTATCTACCTTATTAAGGTACTTATTACTTTTAAATTTAGTTAAAAATAACTAGAACCTTTTCTCTATTAGTAATAATCTATAGTTCTTCTTTTTAAACTATATATTATAAGATATAGTATACTTAGAGTTAAAGTGCTTTATTAACTAGTAGCTAGTTTTACTATATATATAATACTTCTTAGTATACCCTCTAAATTAGCTAGAATTACCTAGGGTATTATTATAGGTGTTTAGGGCTTATTAGTGTTAATTATTATAGGCGGGGTAATAGCTATTATTATTAACTAGATAATTATAGTATTCTTAATTAGTAATAAAAGCGGCCTAGTGATTAGTAGCCTTCTTTCTTTTATATAAATTAGCTACCTACCTAAGCTTAGTAATAAGGCTATTAAATATTAGGTCTAGCTTTATTAATACTATAGTATAGGCTTTAATATTAATAATAACGCTATAGAGAGCCTCTCTTTTCTTACTATTACTATTACCTTTTTCTTAGTTAAGGCTATAGTATAGCTTCTAAATTTAGTTAATAATATAATTAATATATTTAGTTATAAGCTTATTAGGGCTCTTATTAATAGTCTTCTAAAGGCTAAGAGTATATTACTTAGTATAATATCCCTTTATTATAATTAGTGATTTAAAGTACTACTTAAGTTATAGTATAAGGCTATTATAATCTAGCCTAAGGTAAGATAACTATACTATATAGTACTTAGAGGTAACACTAATTAGTATAATAAGTAGTACCCTTCCTTATACTACTTTTAGTATTTTAAGGTAGCTATATTTATTATAGAAGATATTAAGTTTAATATAAATAAATTTATCTCTTTTACTAGAGTATTTCTTATAGTCTAAGTAACTCTTTACTAATTATTTAAGCTTATAAGGGATATTAATAACTTATAGTTAGCTACTAATATCCTAGCCTTAGCCCTAACCTATCTCTAGTTAATATATATTATTATTAGCCTTAAGGGTAGCTACTCTAGTAGCTATAGCCTCTATTACTCTTCTCTTAAAGATAACTTAAGGTGGCTAGTTATTATCTTATTCTAGTATTTCCTCCTTCTTATATAGGTCCTCTAGTACTTTTATAATTAAATATCTTAGCTATCTAACTATATAGACACTATATTTATATAGCTAGTTATAGAAGTTATAGATAATAATTAGGTTTCCCCTAGTAAAGGTTATTATTATCTAAAGGGTAAAGTCCTTAATAATATATATAAAGATCCCTCCTAGATTATTATCCTTATTTATATAAATAAAATTAATAATAGTATTATTAATTTAAGTAATAGTAGTAGTAAGTATATTAATTATTAATAGTTTTATATCTTCTTAATTACTTAAGATAAATTTTATATATTTAATAATAGTTCCTAGATATATAGGGGCCCCTTTATTATCTATATTTTTATTACTTTATTATAATAAGGATATTATATTATTAGATAAATTTAATAGTTTTAATTTCTTATAGTAGAATAAGATAATTAAATCCTTTAGGAATTAATAACTTAATAGTTATTAGATCTTTTTTAAGAAGAGGTTATATTTAAGAAAACTCTATAGAGGAGTAATATATTTATAGTAACTAGACTTATTAAATTAACTTATTTAGTAATATAATATTTTTATATTAAAATAAAAAGCTTATCTCTTCTTAATAATTCCTAACTATCTATAGTTTTATAACCACTAATTAGTATTAGTATTATAAGGGGTTATATAGTACGATATATAGGGTTCTTAGTGTTAATGTTCTTTCTTACTTAGGGCCACATTTGCCCTATCGAGAGTTATAGGTCTATTATATAGTTATGGGTCATTTAACGTAGCGAGCTAATGAGAGCGCTGCATTTAGTGGCTGCAGCTGGTGGCTGCAACAGTTAGTATTAGCTTTTTATACTATAATATATAATTCTAATACTAAGGTATTTAAGGGACATCTACCTACGAGGGATCCGCCTAATCATGTCATTCAGAGCAATAGCGTGGTATAGTCCCATAACCAGCCCCGCGAAGGGCCTAGCAAGACCCCTAAGGGAATTATAAGCGAGGTGCTTACGGGTGGCTAGGGGAGCTTTTAGAGCTACCCCCACCCACTATATAGAGACCGAGCTTAGAGTCCTCCTAATAGATGTCTACCTAACGATGCGGAAGAGTAGGACACTTAACTAATAGGAGGCTATAGGGGCTACGGCCTAGCTCTAGCACACTACTATATAGGTATTATTAGTAATCTCCCTCCCTTACTACTAGCGTTAAAATAGATAAATCCCGCCGCTAATAAAAAGCCTATACTAAGACCTACTAAAGATAAATAGGGGGGCTCTAGAGGGAGACTAATATATACTTAAAGCTTAAGCTAATAAGGTCTAAAGAGTAAAATAAGAATATAAGGAGATAAAAAGCTAAAGATAGATAAGATAACTTATCTTATACCTAGTATATAAGCCCTTATAAACTAAGTATAAAGCTAGGGTAGCCTTACTCCTTTATATATTATAATATATAAGCTTAATTATATTATAACTATAGATAAAGAAGATTAATTTTAATATCTTCCTTTATAAGTAATAAGTACTTAGATATAATATAAAAATATACTAATATAAGAGTAAGCTAGAGGATATTTATTATATACTTTTTTACTATAAGTTAATAAGCTAGGAATATATCTTTAGTATAGCCTTATTCTAAGAATAATAAGATATATTTTATATACTAGATTACCTAATTAAGAGTAAGAAGATTATAAAATAAATATATAACTAATATAAGCTAATATATATAATTATTAAGCCTAAGATAAAGTTAGAGGGAAATAAGGATAAGACTAGTATAAAGTAGGGGTAATAGTAAGGAAGGGCTTATAAAAGGGCTTAGAAAATAATTAAGAAAAGGGGCCTTACTAGCCCTTATTAGAAACTAATATATAACTAGAGTTAAATAAAGAAGTAAGGGTTTTTTACTAGAGTCTCTAGTTTTTCCTTTACTTATAAAGATAGAGAGACTAGATAGATATATATAGTCTAATTAGAGTAATTAAATAATAATAATAATACTAAGGTATTTCTTATAACTCTCTTTAACTTAATTAATAATTATATTATAATATTAGCTTTAATTTAAGTAGATTTATTTTAGTTTATTATCTCTTTATTATTTATTATAATAATATATTTAATCTAAGAACTTAAATCTTTATTATTAGTAAAAGATTTATTAATAAAGATAAATAGCTTAAGTATTTAGAGGTCTAAGGGGAGGTATTTAATATCTTTATTCTAGTTTCTAATTTACTACTTAATTTATTAGTTAAGATTATTAATTTCTACCTAGCTAGGCTTTTTATATTATATAGTAACTAATAAATTAAATACTACTTCTAGTTAATAAATACTAGCTAAGTAAGTGCCTTTAATATATTCTTTAATATATACCTAAGGTATTAAAGTTATTATTAGCTTTATAACTTAACCCTTTTATTAGAGATAAAGGCTTTTATCTTCTATTAAGGTAAGCTTATAACTATTAAAGATAATTAGGCTATCTATTACTAGTACTTTATATAGCTTAGCTTAGAATCTTACTTAATTAAGCTCTTCTTACTCTTTTTATATAAATTTCTTTATAGTTAATTTAATTATATTATTAGTTTATATACTAATAATCCTAGCTTCTTACTTTTTTAAGATTAATAGGTATAGGTTATATATTAAACTTATTATTTATAAATACTTATAATAGTACTTTAAATATATTACTTACTAGTATATATTAACTTTTATTATATTATATAATAGCTTAATAACTCTTATAATTAAATTCTAAGAGTACTAGTAATATAACTCTTTTAGTAGCTTTATTATAATTATCCTTTCTAATTCTATAATTAATTATATATATACTTAGGTAATATCTCTAAGCTATAAGATATAGCCTCTTTATAAGAGTACTAAGGCTAATATTAAGATTACTTATTAACTTATATATTAAATTATTAGTAAGGTAATAAAGATATATTATTTTCCCTTATTATTATAGTTATATATAACTAGCTTTAATTTCTTATATAGTTAGTTAGTACCTTTACCTTTAATCTTATTAACTATCTTAGTATTAAAAACTTAAATATTATTATAAATAATAAGGTTAAATTTAATAACTTTAAATATACCTTTATTAATAAGCGCTTTAGCTTTTTTTAATTATAATACCTAAAATAATAGTCTAGGTATTATAATAATACCTTATTTCCTAAGATCTAAGGTAAGAGCTAAGTCTACTTTTTCTTTTATATTAAAAAAGCTTTTATTAATTAGTTTTTTATATAAATAACCTCTTATCTTCTAAGTTAATTTCTAAGGTCTTTCTTTTTCTTTAGCTAGGGCCTTAATATCTAATTACTAGTTATATAATTTCTAATTAGAATTATATAACTATTATTAGTTTAATAGTATTTTAATAGCTTTACTATTAGCTATTAGGTAAGATAAAAAAGGTAATTTAGCTATTATTAGAGGATTTTAACTACTATTATTTATAAAAGAGATTATTAGTATTATTATTAGGGCTAGTTTTATACTTATTATATATATCTAAATAGGGGTTCTTTACCTTATAGTTATAGGGTTACTAGGATAACTTATTACTAGCTCTTCCTCCTTATTTTATAGGTAAAGCTTAACTAAAGTTATTTAAAAGGTTTTAGTACTATTTAGTAATTCTACTATATATTCTTCTTTATTAGTCCTTAGAAGATAAAAGAGGCCTTATTATCTATATTTTTCTTAATATATATAGATCTCTAAATATATTAAAAGAGTCCTTATAGCTATAGTATTTAGGTTATTATAAGCTACTAGGGCTTTTTATATTTACCTCTTAGTAAGTATTATTTTTATTTCTACTATAGCTTTCTTAATAACTTTTACCTATTTAATAATTAATATATATAAAAGTAAGTCTTAAGATAGCTTTAGGATTATATTAAAGACTAATAAGGTTAAGATTAGCCTATTTAGGCTAGTAGAGTTATTAATAGCTTTACTATTATCTATAACTTCTACTAGGGTATATAATATTCTCCTAGCTTACTATTAATAATTTAATAGGCTTAGTATAATAGTCTATAATACTTTTTAACTTTATTAATATTATAATATACTTTAATTAGTACCTCTTAGACTTATATATATATCTAGTTAATATATTAATAGAATTCTACTAATATAAAGTTCTTACTTATATTATATATTATCTAGTTAGGAGGGCTAATATAGGTATTTATTTAGTATTTTCTAAAGATATCTTAAATATCCTTAGCTTTCTAGTCTTTTAATTAGAAGAATCTTATTATATTAAATCTAGTTATAATATTAATAATATAAAGTATAAGGGTATTTAAGATATAGAAGATATTTATAATAACCTTATAATTAAATTTATAATCCCCTTTTATTAAGAATCTAAATCTTCTTAGTGCCTTAATATTAAGCTAATAATACTAGTAAACCTTAGTTAGTTATTATAATATATTATTATTAAATTCTTTACTAGCTTATCTTAAGAGGTATTATAGTCTTTCTACTAAAGGGTAACTAAATTAATAATATAGCCTTTTTAGTTAAATTATTAATAAGTAAAAAGCTATTACTTTATTTATTAATAGTAACTACTATAGGTATCTTTAGTATTAAATTATTATTACTTTAATATTACCTTAGATTAAGAGGTTCTTTAGGTTATTAAACTTAATATATAGTTTATCTATATTTATATATAATAAGAAGAAGGGGGTATATTTATTAAAGATATAAAATTCTAATTTACTAAATATTAATTAGATCTTTATTATTCTAATAGTATTAAGGCTATTATTACTAAAGTTAACTTAGCTAGGAGTAGTATTCCTCTAAATTAAGATTTTTAGTATTAATTTTATTAGTACCTAAGCTTATAAGAAGCCTACTATTAAAGATCTAGTAGCCCCTATATTAGGTAAAATACCTCTAAAGATTTTACTTAAGTATTATATAATTAGTTAAAATAAGGTATTATTATCTAGGGTCTTTATATATTATAAGAATTCTCTTAGTCTAATATTACTCTATTAGATAAATCTATCTCTTTAGACTTAGTCTAGCTTAAAATAGGTCTTTATAGCTTACTTTATTTCTTTATATTTAAAGTTATTCCCTATAAGTATTTATAAATAGAAAGCACTTATAGTTTTTATTAGAATTAATAAGAATACTTTATAAAAGACTTTATTTAATATACTAAGTTAGGTATATTTATTTTTAAATATTTATATAAAGTTAGTAAAAAACTTCTCTTTTATATTATTATACTTCTTAACTTTTATAAAGCTTTAGATAGCCTTACTAACTTTCTTTAAGAAGTCTTATTAAAAGTAAGAGGAAGGGGGAATTATAATATAATCTTTATCTTATTTATTCCCTTATATAGCTTTATCTCTAGGTTATTCTTCTCTTCTAAAGTTATATCTTAGTAATATTAGCTATTAATAATAATTTCCTTTATTAGTTTATTAATAAAAAGGGTTAATCTTAATAAGGTTATTTTTACCTATATTAGTATCTTCTTCTTTATCTTAAAAGTTATCTAGTAAGTATAATATATTTAAAAGGCTTAATTTCTCTAATACTTTATTACTAATAATAATTTTTTATTCTTCTAAAGTCTTTTATACTATCTTAGGTCTTAAAGTAATATCCTTTTTAATAGTTATTATATTATTATTATTTACATACTCCTATTAGTCCTATAGGACTATTAGGTACCTTAATAATAACTAGTATAAGAAAAACCGTAGTTAATATCTATCCTAACGCCTCACCACACCTAACCTATACCTAACCTAGGTAAAAACCTATACTCTTTTTATACCTATAGTAGTTATTACTACTTCTAGTAAGTATTAATTATTAATATATCTTATTTTTACTAGTATAGGTTCCTAGGCTACCCTTTACTATATATACTACTCTCTACTCTTCTAAGATACCTTATACTAACTAAATATATTATTTTTACTTACCTATAGTATATATATAAAGTCTCTCCTAAGTCCCTAAGATATTATCTATATAGTTATATATAATTTTATATCGTTATCACGATAGCCGTCGTGGCGTAGTGGTTAGCATGCGCCTGATGATATTTTTGCTAAGCCGACCCTGTGGTTACCCCTCTCTATGCCCTATTTAAACCCTTATAGTGTTACTCGCTTTCGGTGTACTAGACTTTTAGGAAAAATAGAGAATTAGAAAGGGGTGCCTCCGGCTAGATTCGAACTAGCGATCTATATACTAACCCACACAGAACTCCCTGGTATAGAACCACTATACCACGGAGGCTAATAGTTATTATAGATTAGTAAGATAATCTTAATAATCTTAAGAATCTTAAAGATATTTAACTTAATCTTTATATAGGTAATTTATTATATTATTTATAATTATTATTTTTCTTATCTTATTAGAGGAGTCTATCTTATTTAATAACTTTAGATAAAATATTTATTATCTTAATACCTAATCTTTTATAAATATAAACTCTTTTTATTTATAGTATATTTTTAATTACTATTTAGATTTCTTTATTTATATTATTAAAGATTTCCTTTAACTAATTTAAGTAAGTTAATTAGAAGTATTTATATATAATTACTAGTATATTTATTATTAGGTTATTCTTATAATAGTTAATTAGATATACCCTTATATTATTAATTTCTCTTAAGTATTATTCTAGGTTATTATAAGTATCTAATATCTTTAAAAGGTATAAGGCTTTATCTATTATATACTAGAATTAGTATATTATAATATTAGTTATTAATTACTAAGGGCTCTTAGCTTTAGCTTTACCTTTTAAGATAAGGGTCTCTAATAGTTTATCTATTATTACCTTTATTCCTAGTTAGGAGGTTAATAAGGTTAATATTAAAACTTATAGTTTTTTATTAAGTTAGCTTTTATAGTTATATATTATTATCTTAATATATATTCTATCCTCTTAGTTTATAAGGTATTAATTTATTAAGAGGTATTATATAATAATATTATAATTATATTAGATAATAAGGAAAAAAGGTATTAGGCTTCTTTTTCTAATTTATTATAACACCTGGTCCCCCGTACCAGCTATGCTAACTAGCAAAAGATTAGAATGCCACATCACTCGTGGCAGCAGGGGCACTAAATTGACCTATAGCTGCATAGCGCCCGCAGGCGTGTTATAACTATCCCCCTCTCCCACTGTGGCTTGGCCCGAGACACCACGCAGGCAGCAGGAGTCCTTAAAGTACACTTATTAAAGCCTAAGGCAGGCACGTAGCCTAGGTACACATATAACGCCACACGCGTCTGACCGAGGAAGTTAATTAAGCCTAACCCCTAGCACGCAGGATCTGGCCACAGCTAGTATAGGCCTCCCCTCGTACTATAAGCAGCGGAGCTAGCGCCAGGAGTCGAACCCACGACCTCCCGCACGCCTGACAGGGCCACCTACGAGTGATGTGGCATAATTATAACACCTGGTCCCCCGTACCAGCTATGCTAACTAGCAAAAGATTAGAATGCCACATCACTCGTGGTAGCAGGGGCACTAAATTGACCTATAGCTACATAGCGCCCGCAGGCGTGTTATATTTATAGAGCACTAATTTATTAAAAAAGGGGTACTATTTAATCTTTTTAGTTAATATAAGCTAAGGACTAGTTACCTCTTATATATCTCTTCTAGAGCCTTATTAGTTTATAATTAGTCCCTAAGGATAACTACTAATTAGTATTAGAATAAGGTAAGGTTTTAGGGGTCTTAATTAAGTAATATAAAAAGTCTTTATATTATATATTCTTAAGGCTATCTATAGTTAAGTTATTATAGCCTCTATAGCTTATAGATAAAGTGGAGTAAATAGCTCTTCTAAAGTATAACTAGTGGTTACCTAAGGCACCTATATAATTAGCTACTTAAGCTAGTGCCTTAAGTGATAATTAGATTAATATTTCTTATAAGAGTTACTTTTAATAATTATAATATTATTTAATTAGTAAAAATATTATAAAAAAATAATAAGATTATATAAAGAATTAAAGAGTAATACTAGTAATAGTAGTAGAGGAATTTAAGGCTAATCTTCTAATATTATTATAATATTATTTAGGGGGAAAAGAGGTAAGAATAATAATTATAGGTTAAGGTAGATAAGAATACTAAAAATCTAGCTATTTAGATAATCCTTTTTAGGTATATTATATTTTACGTGTATACACACTAAAAGAGAGGTACCGCGTTAGTGTGGGTGGAATGTAGCGCACGTGACTCCGCGCGAATAGTAAAATAGCTCCGCGCGAATAGCAATACTCTTATTATAACCTTAAGAGCCGCATCTAGGATCAGGGACTACACGTGCCACGCACCCACCCTCTCAGGTGGGTGCTATATACAGTGGCGGCCACCATACACCCGCGGCCACCATACACCCGCAGCTACCTTTTTTTAACGCGTTAACTTTAACACGCGTTAATTCCACTAAAAATAAATTCTTTAGCTTAATATAAAGAAGATTATATTAATAATTATTTATATTTCTTAGGGAAAAATCCTAATTATCTAGTTAAATATATTACCTAAGAATTCTATATTTTATATATTATAATATAATAATATATAAATAGTATTAGGCTATATTAAAAATATTATTTACTAAATTATAAGCTTAAATAACCTAAAGATAAGGTAATTTATAATATAATAATATATCTTAATAATCTAAATCTTTTAGTATAAAAATTATAAATAATAGCTATAGCTAATATATTAATTAAAAAATATACTTCTAGCTAAAATCCTAAGCTTAACTTTATTAGACTATATTAGGTTAATAACTTTATTAAACGTTATAGACTTAATATCTTTTAGGGTAAAATTTAAGATTTTATAAGATAAGATACTAAGAAATAATACTTAATTAAAAAATATTTTATAAAGCTTTAATAAGTTATTATAGAGAAGGGTATAATTACTAATTATATCTAGAATATAGATAAAATAGGTTTTTAAATTAGGGGTGCTTAGGGTACTTATATTATAAGCCTATAAGATAAAAAGTCCTCTTATAAAGGTATATCTTCTAATAGAGAATTAGTAACCTCTATTAAAGTAATTTTAGCTAGAGGGGACTTTATTAAAGTGTCTTTCTTTATAATATAAACTAAGATATATTTAGGCCTATAGTATAAGGTTAAAGAGCTCCTAGATAACACTATAATTATAGTTATAGAATCTAGTTATTTAAATAATAAGGTTAGCTTTAAATAGCTCTAATTTTTAATTAATATACTAAAAATATAGGCTCTTTAGTATAGTGCCTATTATTAATTAATAACCACTACTTCTACTATATATATAAATTCTTAATATATATAGAAGAGAATAATATCCTAGTATTTAGCTTACCTCCTTATTTAATATATCTACTTTAGCTACTTAATATA
>JAEIJG010000901.1:0-16874 GCA_037289395.1 Beauveria scarabaeidicola
CCCCGGCCGCACTGCTGCAAGCCAACTACACCTGTTCGTGTGATTTTTCTTTTCTTGCTCATTGCCACTCGTCTCTGGGTCGCAACTCCGCCCTGATTGAAGCAATTCATGCTTTGGCCTGGCACAATCGCGGGGGCGTTGCACCTCCTGGTCATGCCCCAGGAGGAGCGGCACTTGGGAGAATGCAAGGTGACTGCGGTGCATCGCCCAGCATTGAACGTCCCGCCGCTTTTTCCTTGGCTATCTAGACATGTCGTTGGTACGATGGGTTCCGTACGGCTGGCCGCGTTGTGCTGCGGTGCTGCGGTGCTGCGCAAGGCTGTGGCCTCGGCGTGGCCATTGGGATCGTAGTACCATTCTGAAAAGGTTTTTCTAAGAGATTCGAAGGGGTCGTTGTTACCTGGGGATGGCGAAAGAAGAAAAAGCAGGAACGATGAAAAACAAGAACCACAGCGGTAGCAGAAGCGCAAGGTGCAAATAGGTGGTTTGTTGAGGCTTTCAACAAGTGAGGCTTGTGCAGGTGACAGGCTGGGTGTCTGGTGGTCCGTGGAGGAGCAGGACTGCTCGGCTGCTCGCCTTGGTGCATACATGAGTACGCATGTCTGATGCCGGGACTGGGGGTCGGACGGCCGCTGGCCAGTGGCATCGCAAAGCTTGTTGAAAGTGGAAGCTATCGAGTTTGTGCGCGTGTAGGAAGCTGGCGGTGTCTTGCTGGACGCGGCGTAACTACCTATATATTGCAGGGTGCACTCGCTTCACATTGTGGTTTCAATCTGTGCACAAAATTATACCTTTACTTACTTGTCCTGCGCATATTAGCTGTCCGAAAGACCAACTTTTACCTGTCAAATTCTTGTCTTGTTTTTTGGTCAGCGAGTTGGTATCGTCAGCCTGGTGCATGCGTCGCAGCTGAAGTTGATCTACAGAAATAGCTCTCAGTATTACGATCGGACAGAGAGGGGGTGCAACAGTGCGTCTACTGAGCCCCCAGAAACAGAATTGAGACTGAGAGCGGTCGCTGCCTTTGTCTGATATCGTTTGCACATCGACAAGCTGGCAGTCGTGCTCGCGCGGTGTTCATCGCCATCGCAATCCAGTGCGCAATAAGCATCTGCCCATGGGCAGACAAGCAAGCCTCACCCAGCAGGAGCATTCTCAACCTCAACGGTCACTAGTCAACGGAACTTGCAGCGACGCCAGATTCGCCAGTGATCGTCCGCTAAACAAGTCTGGCCCGGCCCGCCCACTTGACGGCCGCCCGGTGTTGTCGGCACGTTTGTCGGAACTCGAGAGCATACGGGGGAAAGCAGGAAATACAAAGCAATCGCTGAGTGATTCTGACGCTCTGCTGCTTGATACGCGTCTTTCCAAAGACAATTCTCTTGGCGCCTCGTGCTCGACTGCAGTGACAGGACCGTGGGCTTGCAGTAATTCTGGGCAAGCCACCACACAACTGCGGTCAGGGATTTCTGCTCCGAGTTTTACCTGTTGGCGCTGCATTTACCTAACAAGTCAAGTCAGCGAGTGGGATTTCGAGAATAACAAGGCATCATCACCAGCGCCAACAACTGCCCGCCGCACACAGTGCACCCAGCTTCTAGCGTTGCAACGCCTAAAACGGCCCGCTGTGAGCAGACAATGGGACATCATCAGCCACAGCAAGACCCGTTGAGCGACATTTACCTCGTCAACACAGCGACAGGTGATTATCTCGGGCAGTATTCCAGCATACCTGGATATTCTTCTTCCAACCATGGCAACGACCAGCCCCGTATGCAGGTTGCATCAGCGCCGATAGCGGTTGGACCAGGCGGTGCAGCATCGAGCCTTGCAGCGCGGGGTGCGGCCGCCCACCAAAATCAAAGGCAGGACCAAGGTAGCCAACGCTACTTTGACCCCCAAGCTGGGGCCACGGCGTTTTCAGCGGCTCACCCGCATTTCGATCACCACAACCATCACAGCCATCACAGTCACGACCTCCATCTTGGCCCTCTTCCTCTGCAGCAACGGCCGCCGCTCCATCAACCTCATCAGCATCACCAGATCCAGCCTTTGCACCCCCAAAGCCATCGCGCTCCAGGCAGCCGCCCCCTCACCATGGTTAGCCCCGACGAGCACGACATGGCTGCTCAGCAAGAGGCCGCCAGGGCCTATCAACCGACTCAGGATGTAAGCTATCTATGTTGCCATGCCAATTTTCCCTCTCTTGACAAATGTCTGCTGCAATTGCTAACCGCCCGAATCCCCAACGCAAACAGGGTCCTATCATTGGCGACAGAACTCCCATTGCAGCCATTATACAAGAGTACGCCAAGGCAGATCCAATATACGTCGACAAGACGATGGCATGTACTCCTCCAGCCGGCACCCTGCCCTCTACTCACCGTCTCTGTGTCTCTCTTTCTTGCTAACGCCGACTCACCCAGGCTCTACCTCAAACATACATCTCATACCGCCCCGTCAAGGGCGATGGCAACTGCGGATGGAGAGGTAAGCGAATTCACTTATACTTGCTACCCCATTATGACCATCCTTTCTGCTAACACAACCGCCCTGCAGCCATCGGCTTCTCATATTTTGAAAAGCTCGTCGAGGCCGGCGATGCCGACCGGGTCGAGGGCGAGGCCGCCCGTCTCATGAGCATGAATCATTTTCTCGGCACCGTCGGCGGCTACGACTACTACGAGGACTGGGCTGACGAGGCCATTGAGCTCCTCCGCGAGCTGGCTAACTGTGTGGCTGATACGCAAAAAGCTCGCGCGCTCATCCACGAGCGCTGGACAGATGTCGGCACCGGTGGCTCCCTCATCTACTACCTACGCCTCCTCGCCGCCACCCATCTCAAGGCCAACTCGGACCAGTACGACCCCTTTGTCCCCGACGGTCAAGGCATCCGCACCTACTGCGCCCAGTCCGTTGAACTCCCCGACAGGGAGATTGAGCAGCTCGGCATCATTGCCCTCTATAATTGCCTCCTCAAGCCTCTCGACTTTGTCCTCGAGATAGCCTACCTCGACCGCAGCCCCGGCGCCGAGGTCAATACGTATCGCTTCCCGGAGGAAGCCAACGGCAAGGACACGGCAACTCTCGGGCCCATGATTTATTTGCTCTACCGCCCAGATCACTACGATATCCTGTACCGCCGGCCAACAGTGCCATCTCTCGTGCCAGCGCCTGAGCCGGTTCCCGTCTCCATGCTAGTAAACCGCGCCACCAACTTTTACTCCCATACCCCCATCAACAGCACGCACAACAGTCTCAGCGTCTTTTCGACTGCCGATTTTGGCCTCTTGGCATCTCTCCCGTCTGCCCCCACATCAAGCATGACGACGCTCTCCTCGCCAGGCGACATGCACACGCCGTCGTCGTGCGGCTCCTTTGCGCCAGATGGGCAGTGGATGCCGCCGCTCCTCACGCACGCCTCGCCAAATGCCGCTGGTGCCGCCGCCATTCCGTGTCAAAGGTCCCATCCCCCCGTCACCGAGAGCGCACTTGCATCGTCCAGCTCCTTCAAGCCACCGCCGCCCGACTCGGAGTGCAACATTCGCTTCACCAAGATGCACCACCACCAAGAGGACAGCAGGAGGGCGCTGCTCGGCCTTCTCCCCTTCAACGTCACCACCACCACCTTTAAGAATAGCGTCTGGAACAGGGCGCACTTTGGCAACCCGGAATTCCGCCCCGAGCAGTGGCGGCCGGGCGACGACAGCTCCGACGACCGTCACGGCGCGCGTAGGAAGAAGGGGGGCGCCAAGGAAACGTGAAGAAGAAGAATAGTCTCGGGTTTTTTGGCATGTGCAGTGGCCGTTTCGGGCCTTGGGGATCTGCAACAGCTTGCATCAAGACAGGGTTTTTTTAATCTACTTTTTTCTCCCCTTTGTGAATGTGGCGCCGGTGATGCGCACGCAATGGGGTGGCTGGATGTGGTTGCGTCTATGAAGCGATTCGGCATGATAAGCACGTTCACATTTTTTTTTTCCAGCCCTCATGAGCATTTCAAAGTTTGAGTCATGTATAGCAAGCACGCACCCTTTGTTAGTTTAGCTTCACGTTGCGTTATTCATGATGCATTATGGCATGCAAAAAGACATTGAAAATATGGATCCCAAAAGAAGTAGAAGCGCTGTTGCACACACACAACATGTCCGTCTCATAATATGGTCTCTACTTGCTTTTTTGAAAGATGCGTCAACATGATACCAAAGAGATTGAGATTGGGGAGGGGGGGGAAAGTGTGAAGAAGAAGAATTGAAAATACGGCTAAAATCAAAAAGTTGCCACCCTTTCCATGTCGTAAGCACGTTTCTAGACTGTTTCAATATACCGCTTCATTTCCCTGGATTTTCATTAGCAAGTGTAACGTAATATTTTGAAGCCATCTGGCAAGACGTACCAGTCCGTGACCGCTTCGTCGAATAAGCGCACTTCATTCTCGCGGGTCCCACCAAAGTGGTCGACAAAATCGTCGCCAAAGACCTCTCGGGCGATGCTACCCTTGCACATGAAGCGATCTGTGGCCTCCTTGAGGGTCCTTGCGAGGCGCTCGCCCATGTCGGCGGCGCCGCCGACGTCTTGGCCCATGGCGAGGGGCGGGCAGGGAATGGCGAGCTTCTTCTCGACGCCGCGCCATCCGCAGCCGAGGATGGCGGCCATGACGTAGTGCGGGTTGGTGTCGGCACCGGGGACGCGGACCTCGAAGCGTGTGGCGGCCGGCTTGGAGGTGGGCGGGGAGAGGAGCCGGATTGAGGCGGCGCGGTGCTCGAGGCCCCAGGACACGGTGACGGGAGCCCAAAAGTTCTCGACGAGGCGCTTGTACGAGTTGATGGTGGGTGCGAAGAGGGGCATCATGTCGGGTAGGCCGGTGAGGATGCCGGCGAGAAAGTGGCGGCCGAGGTCGGAGAGGTGGGCAACATCCTTCCACGGCGCGTCGTCGTCGGGGGTGGCGCGGGCGAGCAGGTTGTTGCCGTCAGCGTCGACGAGGGAGACGTGCACGTGGCCACTGTTTCCGGGCAGGCCCTGCTTGGGCTTGGCCATGAAGCAGGGGATGATGCCGTGTTGGGTGCCAACGCTCTTGACCACGTATTTGAAGAGGCTGGCGCGGTCGGCCATTTCGGCGATCTCGTCAAACTCGAGCGCGGCTTCGAAGACGCCGGGGCCTGATTCGGTATGCCAGCCCTCGATGTTGCAGGCAAAGTTGATGCAGCTGTCAAAGACCTCGTAGTAGTAGTCTTTATTGTGGACGGGTCGGTTCAGAGAGTAGCCAAACATGCCTTCTGTGAGAGAGGGCAATTGGTCATGGGGGTTTCGTTGCAAGAAGGATGCGGGGGATTTGGAGTCGTCGGGGGTCTTGAAGGTGTAGAATTCGTACTCGGCTGTGGCAGGTGATGAATTAGCAAATTGATTTCATCATCTCGAGAACCTGACGGGATTAAAAAGACATACCACCGGCCATTGCGCCGTAGCCTTTGCTGCGTAGACAATTGAGCTGCGACTGCAGCAGGCCACGGGGGCAAGCGCATACTGGCTCTTTGGTCTCGGGATCGAAGAAGCTGACGAGGAAGAATGGAATGTTGTTTTCCCAGGGAATTCTGCGAAAGGTGGTGACGTCGGGGATGGCGAGGATGTCGCGGTAGCCGTTCTCGGCGTTTGAGATTTTGAGCTCGCGCATGTACGTCTTGTCGTGCATGTCCCAGCCAAAGATGACGGAGCAGAAGCCGAAGCCGGCCTCGGCGACGGAGAGGAACTTTTTCTTGGAAACGACCTTGCCGCGGAGGATGCCGTCGACGTCGAGGCCAGCCAGCTTGACGCGATTATCGTTTTCGAGCAGCTTGGGCAGGTCCTGGGCCGTCAGCGGCGCTTTTCGGTTCGGTGTCGTCATGGTAGGTGGATGGACGGGCGGCACGTCGGTCGCGCAGGCGAGGGGGGGGGGAGGACGGAGGAGTAGAGACGCACAAAGACGTCGACAGATTTGACAAGAAAAGAAAGAAATTCCGATGTGAGTAAAAACGAAAAAAGTCTGAAGATTCGAGACGAGAGAAAGGGAGCTGACAAGGACAAAGGACGGGGGGGGGAACAAGCTGAGAAATAGCAGAGCTGTGCCCAAGGTCTTGGATTTTGGAGAAAGGCGGGGGAGATTGCGGGCATGCAAGCTGCAAGGTGCAGGGGTTTCAGTTTTTCGCTCGGGGGCGAGTACGGAGTAGAGAAGCAATAATAGCGGCAGCTTTTGAGGAGGATATGAAATTACGATAGTGCGGTAACGGAGGCGCGGAAAGCAGTTGGGGTCGCGGACGCAGAGACAGAGCCGCGACAGAGGGGCAGAGCTGTAAGTTGTCCTGCAGCTTTTGTCTTGAGACAAGTAAGTAGTATTAGAGCGCAGAATTGGATGGTGAAAATGGTGGCGGCAAGTTGTCTGTTTAGGGAGCGTCATGGGCACCTGAGGTACGTACCCGTCAGCTCTGGGTATTTCTGGGGTACGCGTGCTTCATGGGCGCGTGACTCGGCAATCCTATACAGACGAGTTCATCTTGGACTACAAGATTTTACACTGGTATTTTTACATTATTCGATAATGTGTAAACCCTTTATCCGACGACGACGAGTTGCTCGAATTCTCATGCAAAGGCGGACCGCCGAGTGGGCCACCGGTGTTGGAGAAGTGTGATCCACTTTTCCCCAGCGTCGCCAGTCCCCCAGACATTTTGGCATTTTGCATTTTGGCATTTCGAGAAGCAGGTAAGGGAGGCAACCGCGTAATTGGAGGGCTTGTTTTACCTATATCTTCAACTTGTCATCTGACCTCGATAGTAGATCTAATCTCCATAATAGTTGGAGCGAACCGACTAATATCAGGTAAAATGTACAAAAATAGCTCCCAAATTGGTCCCTTCAGGTACATAGGACCCCCGACAGCACGCAATTGCTTCGCCACGTGCCCTTTCCACCTGGCAATACTAATGTAAATATCACACTATTGCCTATCAAGGTGATGGTCAATCAGTGGGGAAGGGGACCGCGCTGCGCTGCGACGCTGCAAATCCGCCTGCGACAACTGGCCCAGCGCGCTCCAGGCCTGGACACAGTGCAGCACAGCACAGCGCAGCATTGGATCAGCCCTGCATCAGCCCTGCATTCGCAGCGATGCATGGAGAGGATTGGTGGCTTCTCACACCTATAATCTTGTTATTAAATATATTATATATCAGATTGCATGGCTGTGTCTCTGCCAGAAATAATGTGCTCGCTCAGAGTAATTTACATGTACGCTTGCATTGCCGCGCTGCACAATTGAGCGGGAGCCGCGCTGTGCCCAGGCGGCGCGCACCGCTTTCAGCGTCATATCCTGCCTAGGTAAATAGGTAGGTTGCCAGGTACAACGTTGCACGGCACAGGTACCCCAGTTGGCCAGGTGAGCTGCCTTTTATTAGAGCGAGCAGCAGCCGGTCTGCATAATGCGTAAAGGGCGTAAAGGTGCATAAAACTCTGCTCATAGTCTGGCTGATCACCTCGTGCACGCGCAATATTTACTTGTCATTTATTATTATGGATCGAATGCAACAGCCACATGTCCTACAGTCTACTCAGTGACCTAGACATTTTTCGTGCCAACATCTGCCTATTTCCCTGTTCCTCCGGCAGCTCATTGCTCCATCATCACTTGCCTCGACTCTATACCCGTGCCATTTCCGCCTCTCAGATCACCCCCGCGCAAGTTGGTCGTCACCACTACTCCGTACAGGGTAAGGCATTGAGCAGTGACGAGCAGATGGCAACTCTACTGCAGGGACCGGGGAAAGAAGCTTATCAGTTATTAAACCATAGCTTAATTGATTAGGCTACGGCAAGTCGATCCAGCATCAGGAAAAGGATGAGTGCTGTTCTTTTTACGCCTTGGAATGAGTGTTTTTACTTTGCTTGTCCACCAACCCCGACCCCCTACATTGTGGCTAGGCGATATTTATGAACTACAGCTCAAATGACCATTAACCGGTCGTCGAGAGGGCCATCTCCGAGAGGGCAAATGATGAAACCAACATGTTCGCATAATTAATTTGCTTCTCTCCAACCTATGCGGCTATGCCTGGGTTGCGGGAGCGCGCCCAGCGTTGGCTTCGGCAAAGACCGGGGCTGGGTTGGCAGACGGGTTCGACTCGGCTAATAACCAAGCGGGAGTCGGTTGTAATTGAATGCCGTTGGGATCAGTCTGCCAGACTGCCACCAACACCAAGTGGACTCGCAACGCACATGTCAACGACTTTGACACCCAAACCAACAAGCTGGTTCATCGGCCTCCATCGGATCTGTACCTGATGAAATAGTTAAAATCTGAGCCAGCAGTTTGACACACCTAACCACGTTAATCTTTTTTTTTTTTGGAAGCAAACATGTTGGCGCTCCGGTGACCGGACACCATGTTGCTCTATCATTGGCCAATGGCTTGCGCCGCTCAGCCGGCTTCCCTCGGCTGTTTCTGGCTAAAGCTCACCCACCAAAAAATCCGTGTCGCCGAGCCGACCCCAGCTTGCCTCAATGGGTTCGGCCGGGGAGCAGCTTACGGGCGGTCACTGGCCGCTGGCAACGAGGCAAAAAAAAAAAAGCCTCTCAGACGAAAGGCTGAGCACATATTGATTTCTTTTTCCCCTTTCATCTCTTCTTGTCTCTGTGTGCGTGCCGTCTTCCATCCTCCCTCACGCAAACGTTCCTGTGAGTTTGGCCCCCAGTCACCTGCTGGACCACATGTTCACCCCAGCTGGCTGCCCGCCTCGCACCGACCACCAGCTAACCAACCCCACGTTGATTTCCCTCCAGAGATCGAGATAGTTGATTGCATCAACTCTCTCCTCTTTCAAACACCCAACATATACCAGCACATCATGGCGATGAACCTGAGAACCTCTACCCGGGCCATTGGCTCCTTCAAGGTACGTGCACATACACACAATGCGGCATGACGGCGACAGCAACCGGCAACCACAACAAATCACACCCGCGCTGCAACCGCCCGTCCTCATCACCCACAGCCACCTCTCCGACTTGGGTTCCGCTAACGCTTCTTCAACTTCGCTCCAGCCCTTGGCTCGCGCTGCCCTTGGCGGCGCCCGCTCCTATGCCACCGCCGAGCCCGACCTCAAGGCCACCCTCAGGGAGGTGATTCCCGAGAAGCGCGAGCTGCTCAAAAAGGTGCGCGCCCACGGTGACAAGGTCATTGGCGAGGTCAAGGTCGAGAACACGCTCGGCGGTATGCGCGGCCTCAAGGCCATGGTCTGGGAGGGATCCGTCCTCGACGCCAACGAGGGCATCCGCTTCCACGGGCGCACCATCAAGGAGTGCCAGCGCGAGCTGCCCAAGGGCACCACCGGCACCGAGATGCTGCCCGAGGCCATGTTCTGGCTGCTCCTCACCGGTAAGGTGCCCTCGGTCGGCCAGGTCCGCGCTTTCTCCCGCGAGCTCGCCGAAAAGGCCGCCATCCCCGCCTTCGTCTCCAAGATGCTCGATGACTTCCCCCGCGACCTTCACCCCATGACCCAGTTCGCCATTGCCGTCTCGGCGCTCAACTACGAGAGCAAGTTTGCCAAGGCCTACGAAAAGGGCCTCAACAAGGCCGACTACTGGGAGCCCACCTTTGACGACAGCATCTCCCTGCTCGCCAAGCTGCCCACCATTGCCGCCAAGATTTACCAAAATGCCTACAAGGGCGGCGGCGCCCTCCCCGCCGAAGTTGACGTCAATCAGGACTGGTCCTACAACTATGCCGCCCTCCTCGGCAAGGGCGGCAAGGATAATGAAAACTTCCAGGACCTCCTCCGTCTGTACCTCGCCCTCCACGGTGACCACGAGGGCGGCAACGTCTCTGCCCACGCCACCCATCTCGTCGGCAGCGCTCTCAGCGATCCTTTCCTCTCCTACAGTGCCGGTCTGCAGGGTCTTGCCGGCCCTCTTCACGGGTAAGTTCTTGCGTCTTTACTTGTTGAAAGTAAACAGGAGGGACGAGACAAGGAAATAAGAAAGTAGTAACGCACTTACTAAACATGCTCCACAGTCTCGCCGCCCAGGAGGTCCTCCGCTGGATCCTGCAGATGAAGGACAACATCCCCGCCTCGCACACGGAAAAGGACGTCGAGGACTACCTCTGGTCGACCCTCAACTCGGGCCGCGTCGTCCCCGGCTACGGCCACGCCGTGCTCCGCAAGCCCGATCCGCGCTTCGAGGCGCTGATGGACTACGCCGCCGCCCGGCCCGAGATTGCCAACGACCCCGTCTTCCAGCTCGTCGAGAAGAACAGCCGCATCGCGCCCGAGGTCCTCAAGAAGCACGGCAAGACCAAGAACCCCTACCCCAACGTCGACAGCAGCTCCGGCGTGCTCTTCCACCACTACGGCTTCCACGAGACCCTCTACTACACGGCCACCTTTGGCGTCTCGCGCGGCCTCGGCCCGCTCGCCCAGCTCATCTGGGACCGCGCCCTGGGCCTGCCCATTGAGCGCCCCAAGAGCATCAACCTCGCCGGACTCCTCAAGCAGGTCGAGGGCAACTAAGTGGATGAAGTCGTGGTATTGCTCAGCGATGGGCCAACCGGTGCCGACCTGATTTGTTGACGAATGGGTTTGTATCAATGATTTTGTTGTTATATTCTGCGATGACCATGAAAAAAAAAGAGAATAGAAAATAAACCTTGTTTTTTGATGAAAACAGACAAGCATGTTTCTGAGTCGTATTTAATTGTGGCCATTTGCTGTTATATTATGGGCCCGGGGTCCATCCCTGGTGGCCACGTCTGGGGCGGAATTGGCCGACACAAAACCAGGGGAATCGCTGTTCCCGCTTGCTGACGAATAGACATGGAACATGGTAAGTAAACCACTTGAGTAGCGATAAATAAAAGACTGCTTGTAAACGTCCATGAGAATGCAGCAGCGCAAGGGTGACTACTTACAAATTAAAAGGAGACATGCTTGCCTTGGACTAAATGAACCCTCGAAATGCACACTGGCATTGGCGAAATAGGCTTCATCTTTCAACACCGTCTTCCGACTTTTATCAGACCGATTGCTTTTTGCTCAGCCCTTCCGGCCCCTTTTTAAGTTATAAATAGCCACCATGTTCGCATCTAACATGTCGCGCATTATGCATGGCGTCCGGCTCGCAAAATGACAGTGTAGGCGCCTCATTTTTTTTCAGAGGCCCCTGTTGAAATGGCCAACAAGAACAAAATTAAAAAGAATCATGGCGTGGCCTTGCTCAAAAGACGCAAAAATGACGTTTGAGCTTGGGAGCCAAGCCGAATTTAGGTCTGCGGTGGCAACTGGTGGAGTTGGCTCCAGCCTTTGACGCACCACCAGCGTTGCGCCCCTCGCAAGCGGCGAATCGCCTTGTTTACCGTGCTTGTAAGCTTGGCACCAAGGGAATACCAAGAAATTTCTAGTCACCGTGTTTTGTCTCCATGTTAAAAACAAACAGCCGATATAAAATCTCGGCACATGGACAAACGCTCAACAGCTGCCAGCACCTCAACATCCTCACGGAGACGGCTTCCGAAGCGAGCTAGCTATACAGATAGCTCAGCTTTTTAATTCCAAAGTCTCGCATCGCAATAACGCGTCGACTGGGGCTTAAAACTACCCCTGCCGGCACGGTTTTCGGGAGCCACGGGATCGACGGACAGCAAACGGCATCGAAAAGCATAATAATATAATAATAATTCTGGGCCCCCTTCACAGCCGCCCACACTCGACAACTGCGCGGGGACCAGGTCTTTATCAGCAACGGGACGACGGCCAAAGCGAACGAGTCCATTCGACACTCCTTTGATACCTGCAATTGCTGCCGCTGGTTCGACACTTGCAGCAGTGAAGCGACCGCTATGACGTCTATCCCGTTGCTCAACGTCGACGCTTCGGCGGCCATGCCCACGCCGCTCAAGCTCGAGTCGACTCTGCGTTGCAACGACAAATACGTCATCGTCTACGATTTCTCAGATATAGGTGCGAAACAATGGCATGCGGGTTAAGCAATGCCACAATGCCGTGCGCCAACGTACCTACTGACTCTCCATACTTGGACTCCCAGACTATGACGTCGCGACAAAGGAATTCACGGAATTGCTCGTCGACCTCGAGGAGGCTGGCCTCCACACCGAAGTACGACCCGGTTACGAACGCTCGATTCTGGTCTTTGTCAAGGCCCCGCGACAGCTGCTGGGAAATTCAGTCTACAAGCAGAGGTGAGCAACTTGCCACGCAACAAAGCAGACATCTCGTGGTGCTCTGATACTGACCACGGCCGCAGAGTCAAGGACTGGCTCTACTCTGTCACGCAGGTCCATCCAGGTGGCGACAAGGACTCGGTCGTCGCGGGCCGCTTCGAGGCCGAGGAGCTGCTGACCATGTATCACCTCGTGCATTGGCCCAAGGACAAGGGCGGCGCCGGCATCTACCCGGGCCTGGGCAAGTGGGCAAACGTCACGTCGTGCTTCCCCATCCACAACGAGGCCGTCAACAGAGCGCTGCTCCGCCACTTGAGCAGCCGGCTTTGGCTCACCACTGAAGACCTCGACAGCATCCGGAACCTCTTTGGCTCCAAGGTGGCCTTTTACTTTGCCTTTATCCAGAATTACAACACCTTTCTCACATTTCCCGCCGTGACTGGCGTCGCCGCCTGGCTGTGGCTGCCGAAATACTCGCTCGCATACGCCGTCCTCACGAGCGTCTGGTGCACCGTGTTTCTCGAGTACTGGAAGTTGCAAGAGGTCGACCTCAGCATTCGCTGGGACGTCCGCGGCATCGGCAAGACAAAAGTCAACAGGCCCGAGTTCAAGTACGATAAAATCATCAAGGATGCCAACGGCCGCGAGATACATTACTTTCCAAAGTGGAAACAAATGACAAGGCAGCTCGTGCAGATTCCCTTCATCGCAGTCGCTACCGTTGCGCTCGGCGCAATAATCTGCGCCGTTTTTGCTGTCGAGGTCCTCATTTCCGAGACCTACACCGGTCCTCATCAATTCTACCTGGTGTGAATGGCCCCCGTCGCGGAGCATAGACCCGGCAGCTAACAACTGTACAGGAATACGTACCGACCATTATTCTCGCCGTCCTGATTCCCTTTTTCAATTCTTCTCTAGAGGGCGTAGCAGAGACGCTCACTGCCTTTGAAAACCACCGCACAGCCGACGCACACGAAGTCTCCTACACACAGAAACTCTTTATCCTCAGCATCATCACCAACTACCTTCCCATTCTTTTAACTGCCTTTGTATACATTCCATTCGGGCACGAGATTATCCCGCATCTCAAGAGTGCCGTCCTTGCCGTCCTGCCGGGCCTCGAAGATACTTTTGCGACGGCCTCCTTCGAAGCCGATGCGGACAAGCTTCGCAACGAAGTAATTGCCTTGACGCTGACGGGTCAGCTTTCCAGCTTTTTTGAAGAAAACATCCTGCCGTACCTTAAGCACAAAGCCACGGAATGGTACCGCGTGTACAGGAGGGCATACCCCAAGCACGCGATGCTTCTCGCCATGGTCGAAGATGACCAGGAAGAGACCGAGTTTCTGGCACGCTGCCGCAATCAGTCATCTCTCCCAACTTACAACGTGCACGATGACATGGCTGAGCTTGTTTTGCAATTCGGATACCTGGCTCTCTTCTCACCCGTCTGGCCCTTGATCCCACTCGGCTTCCTCATCAACAACTGGATCGAGCTGCGCTCCGACTTTGCCAAAATCTGCATCGAGCACCAGCGCCCCAATCCTGTGCGCGCCGACGGCGTCGGTCCCTGGATTCTGTCACTCGATATTCTCACCTGGATCGGCAGCATCTCGACCGGCGCCATCGTCCACATCTTTGGCGCCGACGGCATCAACAAGAACTGGGTGACGCTGCCCATTACCATTTTCGTCAGCGAGCACATCCTGCTGCTGCTGCGCGCCGTGACACGCTGGGTCTTTACAAAGTACGGCTCGGAGCAGATTCGCCGGGAGCGTGCCGAGCGATATGCGCGCCGCCTGGCGCACCTCGAGGAGATTGAGGCCGACAAGCGCGCGGGCCTCCACCTCAGCGTTGCGGAGCGCGAGCGCCGCAAGTCGATCCTGGTCACGGGAGATGAGCGGTTCTGGACGAAGCAGGTCGAAGACGGGTCGAGCGCCGAGGCGGGCATCAAGCTCATGTCGCTGGCCAAGGAGTGGGAGCAGAGTCGGGGCATGAAGCCAAAGAGTAGCTGATTTGCATCAGCCCAAATCTCGCAATATCATTGCCTCTGCCGCGCAGGGGAAAATAGCTGCCAATGCAGTCGACTATGTTCAGATTTGCTGGCGCTCCATGCACATTGTTTAATTTGAAGACGGATACAAAAGTTGTCTTTCTACTGGCATAAACGGCTTTTTTTTTAGACTCAATCGTATTAACAGACTCAATCGTATCAACAGACTCAATCGTATTTACAGATTCGCATAGATGGCTTTAATTTACAGTATTTACAGACTCAATCAACATGGCAATAGGTCATTTCAGCAACGCACATCTGTTGGTCTTGTCCTGCAATGTGTTCCTCACGGCCCATCTGATTGCGTGCTTGAATCATGACCTCTGCATGACGGAGAGAATCCGCAAGTTTTACCATTTGTTGGGAGACTATGTACCAACACTACCCACAATAAAGCCAGTTCAAACAAAGCCATTGCGTCGGAAATCGGCTCTGTTGAGCAGGCGAAAGACAATGCCGAAATGTTGTTGGCGCAGTGGCGGCCCCCGTTAGTGTACGCGACAGCCGTCGGTCGTTTGCCCCCCCTGGATCGTCGTCAAACTTTAGCTTGTCCAGCAGGTTGCTTTCTCACCCTCGCAGTACATTGTGGTTTAGCCGCGTATGCCCCTCCATGTCAAAGTTTACGGTAGTTTGCTTAGGTTTAGATAACCTTGAGCAAAGCGTCGGCGACGGGTGGCCAAATGCCTCGGCACTTTTCCGTTGAGGAGAGCTCAGCCGTGCCAGGAAGCAACGCCGAATTTCTGTACTGTTGAAAAATTGATCGTCTGCCGCGTTGATCAATGCTTTATACCAATGGCAGTTGAAGCATGGTGAATAACTAGCAGACGAGGTCCCCCAGCCAAGTCACAAGTAACACCTCTCTGTACGGAGGTTCACAAGTAACACCTCTCTGCACAGAGGTTCACAAGTAACACCTCTCTGCACAGAGGTTTCGGACAGGTATTCATGTTCTTACCCGACTCTGAAGTTTAATAATAGCGCTCCTGTCATCCTGTCATCCTGTCTTTTGGCTAATGATACGAGATCAGTGGATAAGCTGGTTCTTACTGCCCATCTTTCCATACGATGGATACCCCATGGCCACCTGGAAACTATCAGACGACACGAGATGGTCCAAGAACCAACGCAGTCGCAAAGTTTCCATCATGCGGTAGCAGATCAGACTGTTGCGCTTGGTCCGGTGGCACCAGTGCGGTGGCACCGGTTCGGTGGGCGTTGGGTGGGTTGCTAGAGTACAACGGTGGATTGCTGGAGTACAACGGTGGATTGCTGGAGTACAACGGTGGATTGCTGAGTGGGCGCGCCGAGAAAGTCTATCTTGCGTTGCGAGTTATCGAAGTTGCCAAGTCGGCGGCGCAGGAATACAATGTAAAGAGGCCCCGACTAGGATCAGGCCAGCAGTCTGGTCGGAGTGTGGGGGGGGCAAGGAGGATGTTCTTTCCCTCTCGGTGTGTGTCAATTCATCGCAGAATGATCCCAATTCGTGCGGAAGCTTTTGCCTTCCCCAGCTTGCGGCTCCCTCTTCAAAGAAAGTCTCCGTATGTGCAAGGTGGAAAAAGGGGGGGGGGGGGTTCTACCTCCGTAATGGCTGGCAACAATCTTGGGGGGAACCTCGCGTATAGTTCATCACGTTTACCTGACTCGATAATATAAACAACTTGGTGACTTACTCGCCTGCAGGCTGCTAGTCTGGGAAGACGATTAGCCCGAGTGTGAGCCTAGCTGAACAAAGGACCCCTTTCATTGGTAAACTGCAGCGTCGTGTTTGGCGAAAAGTTTAAATGTTTAGGCCCAGCAGGAAGAAATGGGGTTGCGAGGACGAGAACAGCAGTGGACTCGATGGGCAGACCCAATTGCTTTTTCTGGTATCGCAAGCGGGCTTTACTTTGGCTAGTTTTACCTGTCTTTTTTTATTTTAATTTTTAATTTTAATTTTAACCTGGCTTGGCCACTATTTCCGCCGTGATTATTTTCTTTCCTTTTTTTACTGCGGGCGCAACACACACCTTGAGGGAAATGATACTTGACCGAGTACAGGAGAAAGGACAAAAAAAATAACAAGTCAAGTATAGTTGCAGTTGAAGTGAGGGGTAAGGTTCGCTTAACGCTTCGATAGTAACGAGGCGAAGAAAAAAAAAGGAAGCAAGGAAAATGGAAAATAGCAGACCTCGGCACTTGGTCTTGGTGGTCGCAACACAGCGTGACAGCCTGACAGGCCATCTATCTCGCAATCGGTAATACACGTGCCACACACCCACCTTCTCAGGTGGGTGCTGGATACAGTGGCGGCCACCATACACCCGCGGCCACTAATAGTAAATAGTTTTCTATTATTCTTATAAAATAAACTAATAGGAAATAAAATATATTAAAATATAGATAATTATAATTAGCTAAGATATTATAAGAATTAAAAAGCGTTATACTTATAGTATTTTTATAAAATTAATAAAAGCTATTTAAAATCTAGGTATATATTTTTATAGATCTTAAAATAAAATAATAAATAAAATATATATTAATAGTTTAAAATTTTTATTTATATATTATATTTATATAGTATTTAAAAACACTAAAATAATATTTTTAACTATTTTTATTTAATTTATATATTAAAAA
>JAEIJG010000902.1:0-16862 GCA_037289395.1 Beauveria scarabaeidicola
TATTTAATATATAGAAACCTTATCTATTTATAGATTTTATTATATTTAATTTATAATTTTAGCTCCTTTAGTTCTATTTCTATTTAATATAATACCTCTTATACTATTATATAGCTGGCCGCGAGTGTATGGTGGCCGCCACTGTATCCAGCACCCACCTGAGAAGGTGGGTGTGTGGCACGTGTAATATCACCTGAAGAAATACCTTTGATCTAGATTTGTGGCTTCGTCATGCTGAAAGAAAATCCAATACATGTCTTATCCGTTACAATCCTGCTCGCCTTGCCGCACCTGAGACCTTTTCAGGATACTAATATTGCAGCATGTATTAAATTTACAACTCAACATATAGATAAAAATACATGACCCCTCTTTCAAGATGGCCCTCTTATAAAGCTCATGACAGATTCTACTACCACACTGGCAAACTGGCTAATCGGTGCGACAAGATACATTGCCTAGGCCTAGCCAAAAATGAAGCATTACACAGTCGCCTCTCTAGCAATTGTCCTTGGCCTTGCCAAAGGGCACCCTGCGCTGCAGCCATGCACTTTTGCCTGCCCGGCGATAAGCGACGCATCAGCCATTTGCGCCGTCAGCGTCGCTGACCCGGACGTGACGCGGCAGTTTACCGCCAACTGCAGCATGACGGCACACAACTGTGCGAATCCCCGGGAAAAGTTGTGAGTCTCTCTACGTAGTGGCAAGGATGGATGAATTCTAATCACGAAAACACTTAGTCGATTCGAGTACAATGGCAAATGCCAGGAGAATGCCAGGTGAAGATTGATGCACCAGATGGGTTGTGCAAGGGGACACACAATACACCATGAGCGAGTGCAGATGAAATAAAGACAAAAACCTGGCCTCTTATTCGTAGTAAATTTTGATGTCTCGGAAAATCTTACTTTAAAAGATCGCCATACGTGACCGCCTCCAGCTTCTGCCACAGCAACCCCGATGGCGGAACACCGGCATCAGGAGTTGCCGGATCGTACTCCATGACATTGAGCATCATGACGCCCGCAATACCTGTTTCGCGGTCAAGCCACTATCCCCCCCCCCCCATGAGCAATCAGCATCATCATTCATGTACGCAGAAGAAAAGAGAGAGAGAGAAAAAAAGGCAGAAATTGGGAGAAGCACTTACCCATCGCGGACCTGACGCGCCACTCCACGAAATAGACCCCTTGCGCCGCTTGCCCGGCACGTCGTCGACATTGACCATGCCGCCAAACGCCTGCTGCATGCGCGCATGCCTCGGAAACTCGGGCGCCACGATGCCGTGGACGCCCATGTCGTAGGTAAAGGCCTCGATGCCCTTGACCTGCTTGGGACTGAGCTGGTGGGCGCACAGCAAATCGAGCGACTCGTCCGACAGCAGCGTGCCCGCCGCGAGCAGGCCCTGCAAGAACGCGGCAAAGTCGCGCGCCGTGGAAAAGAGCCCGCCGCCGCCGCCCTCGACGGTCCAGTCCTCGACGACCGGCGCCCCGGGACCCTCTGCCACGAGCCTGCCGCCGCGGCGCACGACGTTGGCGACGGTGCGGTCCGCGCCGACGTGCGGCAGCCGCGACGGGTGGAAGCCCGTGTCGCGCAGGCCGAGCGGCGCAAAGACGTGCGTCTGCATGTACGCGCCCAGCGGCTGGCCCGTGACGAGCGCGAGCAGCTCGCCGGCCCAGTCCGGCCCCGTGCCGTAGTTCCAGTACTCGCCCGGCGCGTACACGAGCGGCGTGTCCATGGCGGCGCGGCTGCGCGCGGGGAACTGGCCCTTGGCACGATCAGGGCGCTGCGACCACTGCAGCGCCCGCGGGTTGGAAAAGTCGTACGGGTAGCCCGATGTGTGCGAGAGGAGCATCCTTTTGGGGGGGGCGGGGGCGGGCAGAGAGCTAACGCGTCAGCTGAGGGGTTTCAAAGAGTTAGTCGTATGTGTGTGTGTGTGTTGAAGGCCTGAAGCTCACCGGAGCGTAATCGGCTCCGCGTTGGCCTCGAGAATCGGCGTGCCGTCGTCCTGGAAGCCGCGCAGGATTTGCACCTTTTGCATCTCGGCGAAGCGAGGACGCACGTCGTCGTCGAGTTTGACGAGGCCGCGCTCCACGAGCTGCAAGAGGCACGTCGCCGTGACGACTTTGCTCATCGAGGCGATCCAGGTAAAGGAATCCGCCGTAAAGGCTGGCGACGCTGCGTCAAGTCCGATGCGTCCGGCAGCACCAGAATACAAAAATTCTGACAAGACAAAAGAGTCAAGAGGTTAGCAAAATTGTGTCTCCTATGAACAATCATTGTTTCTTCTCCGTCATAATTTTTTTTTTTTTTTTTTTTTTTTTGGCCTCGGCACATTGGCCGTCAGCACCAACGTCATAACGTACCGTCTTTGTTGGTCACTATAAAGGCCACGCCCAACACTTTGTCCGTAACATGCTCGTCCGAAGGCACGGCGTCTTGCAGAAGAGCGTCGAGCTTTTCCATTTTTTCTCCTTGTTTCTTGACTTGGATGTCAAGGTGAAAATGGAACATGACATCTCAAGCTGACATTGATTACCATACATTACGTATTCTCCCCGAGCTTGTTGCATCCAGTCTGCTTATTTCGGCTTGGTGACCCCGCAGGCCGCTCGCCTATCTCATGCAAGTGCTTTGCCGTCCGTCCGAATTCGTTTCGTTGCGGCCGGAGCCGTGGATGATTTGAGCGAATCAGCAGTCCACCACTGGTGTTCCTTTCATCTCCTGACCAGGATGTTGCAACCCTCTTTGTCTTGTTAGTCTCCTCTGTCCAACCAAAGTTCCCGAGCCAAGGCTTCAAGGGTATTTCTTCTGGCAACTGTTCTGGATGCCCAGAGCCAGTCAATTACCGCCCACGAGATCAAGATGCAGCCAAGATCTCATGAAACATATATGCAAGGCTCACCGTGCATCAAGTCAGGGTATAAAGTCATGTTGTGCAACCACCTGGCCGTCACACCTCGAGCCGCTTCAGTGCAAGCGCCAGTACTGAGCTTCCACAGCACACCGTTTTTTTCCTTCGTTTTTGAACTCACCGCATGTCACAATCTTACATACTCACTACTTGCTGTTTGTAGGTATCGGCTGTAAATTGTCACACGGGCTCACTTGCTGTACAAAGTCCATCCTCAACCACTCCCGCAAGCACGACTCGCACCTCCACCACATGCATCCGATATCGCCCTCTGTCGTTGCACATTAAATCTCTCCGCAACCGGGCTTTTGCATTTTATGCCACGTCGTCATCGAGCGATTGCTTTATTACCATTGTGCGAGACAAGAGCTCTGTGTTTCTGTTGCGTCTGCAAGGTTCGAGCGCTTGCATCCTTTTCATCCCAGCCAGCCCAAGTGTGAGTTGTTACTTATCCCCTGTGACCATCGTTATGATTAGTCTCAGAAATAGGACAGATGTGCGCCACCATCACATAGCTTTTGTCGCACGGGTTTGCACGACGTCGCGGTTTTGTCCTGGTCACAGCCAGGCAGAGAATTGTAAAGGTCGAACATGGTCTCTTGTATGAACAAATCGTGTTTGTGTCAACTCGGAAGTTGACGAGTGAAAAGAATCCAAATTTCACGGTGCTTTTGATAGTTTCACTAAATGCAGCAACATCGGCCTGTTGACGCACTGTAACGCACAGTAAGTCATTGACTCATTGCCTCAGCAATAAGGCCAGCCTATCACAGTGGGTTACCCATTTAGCAGGATGAAACAATGAGATGCCCATTGGATCACTGTCTCGCTTGCCACTGGGTCAATATAAATCGCCGGTTTCTGTGGCGGGCTGTCACGCTGTCTTCTGTCGCCCTTTCGTGAAAAAGAGTGGGTGGGTAATTAATTAAGAGTATTTAATTACCTACATACCCTCACATCGCTGCTCCCACATTCCGCACTTTTCTTGTTCACCCGCCTTGAATTGCGTTTATTTCGGCTGGTAGGCCCATCGGCTACCTATTCAAGCGTGCTTTCATTCAAACATGGCACCACCTTCTTTTGTCCGCATCAACGAGATTGTCTCCGTGCAGCATCCTAATCGAACAAATGATACGTCGTCGTCCGATGAAATCTCGGCACCCCAGATCAGCAGAGACGCAAATACGGGGTCACCCGGAATTATTCTGTTTTTGTCGTGGGCCGACGCCAATGACCGGCACATCGAAAGGTACACGAAGCTGTACAATGAACTTTATCCCAGCTCCAACATTGTTCTTGTGGAAAGCGACATGGTCGCATTTTTTTGCCGGTCGGTTCAGACGCAGCAAAAGCTGGTCGAGCCAGTGGTGAAGATGCTTCGCGAGGCGGCCGACGATACTCTATACGTGCATGTCATGTCCAACGCCGGCGCGAAACAATGGGTCACCATTAACAAGATGCTCCTTCATTCAGAAGGGCGCTCTCTATCTGAATTGTCTACCATTATTGATAGTGCCCCGGGACGATCGGGGTTGAAGCAGACGTGGGAGGCTGTCTCCCCAGCCTTGCCGCGAGCAGTCTTGCCCAGGACCATACTCGGCTTCGTGCTTGGTATCGTTTTGCGCGTCTTGTATAGTACAAAGATGCTTTGGCCTGGCTTTGATCCACTGGAAACGATAAGGAAGCAGCTCAACGAGCACGTTCCAGTAGCCGCTGGGCCTCGCCGATGCTACATATACTCCGAGACAGATCTGCTCGTTGGCGGGGATGACGTGGTGGATCATGCAAAAGAGGCAAAACAGAAAGGCTGGTCAGTCGAGCTTGTTAGATTTGAAGGAAGCCCACACGTCGGACACTTGAAGCAGGACCCGGAAAAGTATCGAGAGGCAATCGAGAGAACGTGGCTCGGGAGGTCAAAGTTGTAATGGTCGCCGAGGCATGAAACTCACGACTATAGGTCTGAGGAACGGTCAACCCGAATTTATCTCAACGAATAGAAGAAAATGCTACCGTCAACAACCAGGTAACGATGGCTTATTCTTTACGTCACAGTGAGTCTGCTTGTCAGACTGATGACGATGATGATTTATTCAACGTCCGTTGCGTCCACTGAAGGCACTAGACATAGTTAGGTGATATCTAGGACAGTGGAAGACCCTGCATCGTCTGGCGAAGCCTACTGAAGACGCACAAAGAACTCGTTCCCAGCAACTCCCGTGCTGTGGGACGATTATCCCGTTGTACCGATGCGACTGCGAGGACACGTTGGACTCTTAAAATGATCGGCATGCTCTGAACAATCATCACCTTTTCAGATATTGGTTTCATACATTGGCATTTCTCTAGAGAGGGGAAATTCTCAGCGAGAACAGGGAGTTCTGAATCTCCTGTACTTAAACGTCAGCCCCTGATTCACGTAGTAAACCGCATGTGTTGTCGCAGTAAAAATGTGTAGTAGTGTAGCAAAAGGTGGAACCACTAGCCACTGGTGATGCTCTATTTATTTAGGGCTGTATCATGAGATTAAGTCCCATATGTATGACTACCTCGTACTCGAGGTACAAGTTTTAAGTGGAGATAACGGCTTAATCCACTCTGAGAAATTAGTTAAGTCTTGCTAGCTTGATTTCATAAAAAATCGAGAAATCGAGGCTCTTTTTAGTAACTTATAGGTACCTAGGGAAAACTTGCTGCTAGGGCCCTGGTGGGTGGGCCCTGGTGGGTGGGGCTACTCTCATGAGACTTTCGTGACCACACAACGCAAATACTAGTCAACTCTTAAAAGATCAACTATAATAACTGAAATAGTAAGTTATAAATTCCATGATAGATCTGATAGCTTTACTACAGTATATGATAACTAGAAATTAATAAATGGTATTATATTTATTATTTTATTAAATAAATAAATAATAATAAATTTACACCTAGTCGCTCAGGTTCGGCCATGCTTCAGGCAGCCCTCATCCGATGTGGGCAGGAGCGTTCTGAGTTCAAGCATCATCAAACGCGGGGAAACATCCGAATCTCACGGCAGGCCACCTACCCACGACCATAACAACCCGCGACAGAGGAAGCCAAGATAGAGGACTTGGTAGGTGGGTAGTTTTTGTCTCTCTCATCCTGGCGCTGACTTCATCCTGATGCAGCACAAATCCCACAAGATACAACTATGGCTTTGTACGACCATTTGGTGAGCGGAATCCGACGAAGCTCGGCATATCCGCATGCAAGAGTCCACGTGGAAGGCGCCATCCATGCACATTATATACCGCCTCACCCCCGTCAACAAGAGCATACAAACGATCATAGAACAACTTGGGTTTCGCAATGGACTCCGTCATATGGATACACAGACTGGTCCAGGGCCACATGGTGCTTGCCGTCACTGGTCTGGCGGCCCTATTTCTGATTACAGTGGTAGCGTACCGCCTTACACTCCATCCCCTTGCACGAGTCCCTGGTCCTGTTCTCGCTGCCGCTACAGGTGCATACGAAGCCTACTTCCAGCTCATCAAAGACGGAGGCGGTCGATATTGGGTCGAGATAGATCGCCTCCATGATATATACGGTGCGTGCATATAACATTCCTCCAGCGAGCCTCATCTAACGCGTCCTTGTTGTGGCTGCAGGGCCTATTGTGCGAATCAGCCCATGGGAGGTTCACATTAAAGATTCAAATTGGAATGACGTCTACAAATTATCCTCCAGAGCGGCCAAGCCTCGCTGGTATTACAAGAGCTTCGGCAATGCCACAAGCACTGCCACTACGGAGCCGGATCACCTCCACCGAATGCATCGCCAGGCTGTGCAGCCGTGGTTCTCATCCCAAAATGTTACTCGAAGTCTACCAAAAATACAAGAAGCAATTGACAAGCTCCACGATCGCCTGGCCTCCTCCGTCGGCCAGGTCATAAACTTGAGCGATGCCTACCGGTCGCTCTCCCTCGACGTCGCAACCGCCTTTGTTTTTCGAAAACCATTCGGCGCCTTGGATCATCCAGATTTCAACAAAGACTTCAATGAGGCTATCAAGAGCTATGGCCGCATTGGTTTGTTCAACAGGCATCTTTTCGGACTCCCACACTGGCTGCTCCAGTCGCTTCCAGTATCCATCACAAACAAGATTAGCCCTAGAGCTGGCCAAGCCTTCGTAGCGGTACGTCAAAATCTTGTCGAAATTCCATCCTGCGGCGCCAAGATTAACTCGTACCCTTACAGACAGTCAATCGATTTGCTCGATACGCTTTCGACAACCCAGTTGTGCCAGAAGATGGCCCACAAGACGCAGTACAGACGATGCTCGCAGCAGACCTCCCAAAACAGCAAAAGACTTTCGACCGCGTATTTGGTGAATGCCGGAGTTTCATACTTGCTGGGACTGAGACTACCGCCACCGTTCTAACATCAATCACCTACCATGCTCTAACAAATCCGGAAATAATCACCAGGCTACAGACCGAAATCAGGAGCGCCCTCGAAGCAAAGGGGACTGCTCTGGAGTTTCAAGAAATCAGAGCTTTGCCATATCTGACTGGCGTAATCAACGAAGCTCTACGCACGAGCAACTCCATCTCGGCGCGACTTGTCCGCTACTCTGATGTAGCCGGGTTTCAGTACCAGCAATGCTTCCTGCCTCGTGGGGTTCGTGCTCAGCCAAGTTGCCATACACAGGCTCGAATATTGACTGACAAATAATGATTAGACTTTTATTTCTGTTAGCATGAACGACTTGCACATGGATCCTGCCATCTTCCCTGAGCCTGAAAAGTTCAACCCCGACCGCTGGCTGAACCAGTCCGACTACAAGCGACTTGTGAAGCATCTACAGCCATGGGGCCGTGGATCTCGAATTTGTCTCGGCCTGGAGCTCGCATATACTGACCTCTACTTGACGGTGTCACAACTGTTTGATCCTAAATGTAGCTTCAAGATGCAGCTGTTCAAAACAAAGCAAAGCGACTGGGACGTTTTCCATGACTTCGTTGGACCAGAACCCGGTCCCGGAAGCCGGGGGCTGCGAGTGCTTGTTGAACCTAGCGAGAAAGCAAGGTAGTGGAACAGGAAATTGTGGCTTTACTCTTGGCTTTTATTTGAGCTGTATGGGGTTTATTCCAGTAGTGTTGGGCACACCTCATGGTGTTGAGGGACTGTACGTAAGTGTCTAAGCACAGCAATATTGTTTACGCTCACTGATGCGTAGCCCGAGACTATGGGCATGACTAGTAGAAGTATAGGAGTATAAGAGTATAAGAAGAATAAAATTATAAGGAGAGGGGAGAGAATTTGTCATCTGCCTAGGTTTAAACTACTTTGCTCGGGTCCGACGCTGCCTCGTCAAGCATCTGCTGCGCGTTGCGAAATGTCAGGTCGGGGAAGAATTTGGCGCGATGGCGCTCAACTCTGCTCCAGGGAAACCGAACTCCGGCACCATGGCTCCAGAGCTCCAGAATGGCTGCGGCGTAGCTCTTCTCGCTCTCTTGGGCAATGTACTGCTTGATGGTCTGCGAGAGTGACTTGTTTCGAAAAGTGTAGGCGGAATCGTGGCTCTGAATGAATTGTCCGAGCTCTTTCCACGTCATTTGCATGCCAGAGACAAACAGGAACTCCTCCCATTCGCGCCTGTCATGCTCGAGAAGTCGAATTGTGGCACGAGCAGTGTCCCTGGCAGAGGTGAAGTTGACGAGTTGCGAGCCGTCGCCGTACAAGGTAAAGACTTTGTCAGCATAATTCTGTGGCCACATATCGCCCAGGCTGCTCATATATCGCTGAGTCTCGGGCACAATCTAGTCAATGTACCATCCTGGGCTGACGGACGACCAGCTCACGTCGCTTTGGCTCCGCAGGTCCTTGAGCACGGCTTCGATTTCGTCGGACAGGCCGAGAGGCTCGTCTGGAAAGTCTGCAACATTGCCAGCCCACGTGGCTGGAATGAAGCGTTTTCAAGTGCTGGATTTTTGGCAAGCGCGGAGGATTGCTCGGTGAATTGAGGCATGCTCCGGCACGCCAAACCTCAGCGTGCAGATGGCTGCATCACAAGTTGCTAGTGCTTGAGTGAGGTCAGCTTCACTGTAGTCGGAGGTGTGCTGCGCGACTCCTAGTTGGTCGAGATACGCCTTGCTGCTCCGGGAGATGGCCAGAACTTGGTGTCCGCGTTGGAGAAGCTCTTCAACAAAGTATCTGGCAAGATCGCCGACGGCAATGATGGCGACTTTCATGGTGAACTGAGTAGAGGTGATACGGGGCTTCCACCAGTGCCTTTCTAGCTATTTCAAAGCGCGCGTTCCAACATATGCCAGCATCAGGTATCCGCGAATGTGCGGCCACTCTTGTGTGACTATCATGTAGTACTAAAGTCATTTACCAATTTCCACCAGGGACGACCTCGAGCTCGTCTTTTCTCTAGAGAGGGGAAATTCTCAGCGAGAACAGGGAGTTCTGAATCTCCTGTACTTCCTCAATCAGCATTTTGCAGACATTACTGCCAACATCCTCACCAGCATTCTCTGCAGAGCCTCCGTCGTATCTCTCCAACTGCCGCCTCAACACCTTCTGCATATTACTTGCTTGGGTCAAAAAGGCATTCTCAATGCCAATGCCGTCGGGATCGCTGAGGACGGCGTACTCGACTCTCACGTCGTCGGTAGGGTGTAAGCCGGCCTTCTTCCTGAGCTTTTGGACCCGGTTGACGATCTCGCGGCCGAGACGCTGGTCCCCAAGCTCCGAGTAGATCGTCTTGTCGAGAATGATGAGCGTGTCCCCGTCAACGCCAACTGCAGCGCTCTCAGATCCCGCCAGGTCCGGAGCAACACCTCTTTTGATGACGACATCGTCGACGGAAACCTCAACACCGTCAATCACCACCGAATTTGTCTCAATCAAGCGCTTGACATCCGCACTTGGTAGGGCCGCGAGGGCGATTGCGAGTCGCTTGGCATTCTGGCGATGTTTCTTTCCAATCGTAGACCAATTCGCTGTGCAGCTATACTGTACGCCATAGTGACCTTCATCGGAGCTGAGGGTCAGCGTGATGATCGATAGCTCCTCTTTAATGTAGTCGGCGAGTGAGGCAACGTCGTCGAGGTACTCCTGGTCGGGATGGAGAACTGTGAGGGTCATGAGAGGTTGCTTGAGGCTTACGGCTGGCTCCCTTTCGCGACAAATACGGCAAAGGTCAACAACCGTCCTCATGCGGGCGAACCGACGCTCGACCACTTCATCAAATAGTTCTAGGCGCGGTTCTGGGAAACGCAGAAAGTGGACAGAGCGGATGTCGCCAACAAGTAGATCAGGTGGCATGAACTCTTGGAGGTGGAGCCACAACTTGTCAGTCAAGAAAGGTATAAAGGGAGCAAAGCTGCGTGCGACAGTATAAAGCACATCAAACAACGTGTTTAAAGCAACGACTGTCTCTTCAGCGCCGCGGTCCCCCTTCAGTCGTTGGCGGTTGAGACGTATGTACCAATTCGTGATCCTGTCAATGAGCTCAAGGACCCTTGGGACCACGTTGTAAAGGCGGTAGTCTGGAACCCGATTAGCATGCTATACCCCATACCACCTCCAGCAATAGTCATGTGAAGGAAATAACTAACCAGCCATCTGGTCGCTGAGCTCCTTCAAAAAGGATTGACAGGTAGCCAGGATCCATCTATCCACGACATTTCCGGAGGACGCAACCTTTGCCGGGGCAAATTTGAACTCGATCCCCTCTACTTTGCGCAGCAGTTGGACTTGATCCGCAAAGAATATATAGCTATTCCAGAGTGGTAGAAGGGTTCTCTGAACCATCTCTTTGACGCCAGATTCCTTGAAATTGAAATGCTCCCCCCGGACCACCGGGGAATTGATGAGATAAAGTCGGATTGCGTCGCAGCCATAGCGTCCTATGACAATGTCTGGATCTGGGTAGTTTTTAAGACGCTTTGACATTTTTTTCCCATCTTCGGCCAGGACCATACCGTTCACAACACAGTTCTTAAACGGGCAGGTACCAAAGAGGTGAACTCCCAAGACGAGAAGAGTGTAGAACCAACCCCTCGTTTGATCAAGGCCCTCTCCGATAAAGTCGGCTGGAAAGCGCTTTTCGAATGCTTCCTTGTTCTCAAAGGGATAATGCTGAGAGGCATAGGGCATGCTTCCTGACTCAAACCAGCAGTCGAAAACCTCCTCGACACGGTGGAGAGTGCCCTTTCCCTGCTTGCTAGGAATGGTGATGTGGTCGATGTTGTGCCTATGGAGGTCCTTGATCTCGCCTTCGTAGCCACTCAGCTGCTTCAATTCTTCAACGCTGCCGATGGCAATGACTTCTTCATAGTCGTCGCTCACCCATAGAGGCAACGGAGTGCCCCAGTAGCGGTTTCGGGACACGGCCCAGTCTCGAGCGCCGCCGATCCAGTTCGCAAACCGTCGTTCCTTGACAACAGAAGGCACCCAATGAGTTTTGTCGACCTCTTCCAGCATCTGGGATGTGATAGGCGGAACCTTGATGAACCACGAAGAGATGGCGCGATAGATTAGTGGAGTGTCTGACCTGGGACACATGGGGTAGCTGTGGGTGATGGTCGAGTTTACAATAAGTCTCCCCCGCCCTTGAAGATACTTGATGATGTGCTTATCAGCATCTTTGACGTGTTGTCCGGCAAAATCTGAGACCTCTGAGGTAAAGCACCCGTTATCGTCAACGGGGTTGGGGGGTAGCCGTTCTGCCGAAATGATGCCATTCTTCATGGCGGCAGTGAAGTCCTCCTCGCCAAAAGCTGGCGCTTGGTGGACTAATCCCACGCCGCTAGTTGCTGTGACATAACTGTCGTTGTAGACGCGGAAGCCATCCTGCTTGAACTGATCGTAGTAGTAGGGGAAGAGAGGCTCATATCTCCAACCTAGAAGGTCTGATCCCTTGTACCGGGCAACAACCTTGTACTTTTCTTTTTCTGGCTTCTTATACAGCGTCCCAATCAATGACTCGAGCAGAATATAATTCATGCCTGTCTTCTCATCGGAGATCTTGACGTACTCAAAATCGGGGTTCGCCGCTAAATTCGTATGGGCCGGGAGGGTCCACGGAGTGGTTGTCCATGCGAGTAAGCAAGTTTTGGGGTCATCGAGGAGGGGAAAAGTGACCACAACGGCTGGATCTTGCACCATCTTGTAGTTTTCCTGAAGCGAGCATTATGAGCAACTTGCGACACAAGGGAATGCCGGCCACGCAAAGCTTACCTGAGCCTCATTGTTGCTGAGGGGAGTCGTGAGGACAGTCGAATAAGGCATTACCTTGTAGCCTCGGTATACGACGCCTTTCTCGTGGAGTTGTTTGAAGACCCACCAACAGCTCTCCATGAAATTCAAGTCCATAGTCTGATTTGCCCCAAACCTCAGAGGTTAACCGCCGAGAAAGACTAAAAGAGAGCGAGGAACTTGTGATTCACCTTGTAATCATTGTCAAAGTCAACCCAGCGGCCCAGCCTCTCAATCATGGTCCTCCACTCGGCTGCGTATCGCATCACAATATTTCTGCACTCTTGGTTGTATTTGGCAAGGCCAAACGCCAGGATTTCCTGCTTCCCTTTGATGCCGAACGCCTTGTCAATTTCGTACTCAATTGGGACGCCGTGGGTATCCCAGCCAAATCGACGCTCAACCAGGTACCCCTTCATCGCCCAGTATCTAGGAATGACATCCTTGATAGTGGAAGTCAAAATGTGGCCGTAGTGAGGAAGCCCAGTCGCGAAAGGCGGACCATCATAGAAGGCATACGGCGGATTGTCTTTGTTCAGGTCTAGCTGAATCTTGAAAGCGTCGATTGCACGCCATCTTGCGAGGACAATCTCCTCTTCCTTGGAAAAGTTCATGGCAGCCATGTCGAGGCCGCGGGACGTCCTCAGAGAGGCAGGGCAGGAGTTGTGTAAAGGGTACTGTGATGGTGACTCACGTACAACCGGCGTTGGGTGAACTAGTTCTGCTAATTATTAAGGCTCGAAAGTTGGGAGTTGTGTGAAAGAGCAGGGGTTCTGCTCACGTGGTGGCGAGCTCGGGGCAAACATCGGGTAAATCAGATCCATCAGAATGTCTACATCACTACAGAGGTATTACTATAGACTCCCGTAGAGCCCGATTAGCAAGAGATCATGGCAATTCAGAGATATATCAACCACCCAAAGTACCGCTGGAGACCCCAGTCGACCGACAGAACCTCCCCGCCTTCCTATTCTAGGTAGTAGTCTACCGACTCGTACGGTGTACCAGACTACCAGTACAGGGACCCAGCACCCCTACCTAACTTTAAACCAGCCTTTGCTCCACAGGCACCGTCTTACGGTTTACCGCCGTAATTTAGTGCACAACATGTTGAAGCCGTGGTAGGAGTAGCATGTGTGGGCCACAGCAGCCAGTAAGGCACTGTGGTTTTAGCCACCAATCAGAAACCTGTAAGGGGAAAAGGTACCCACTATATGCCCTAACGCACATATAAAACCAGGTACCTTTTCCCTAAGGTTCTTTCTTTTTATTTTCTATATATATAATATAAAATATATTACCTAAAACCTTATACCTTCTAGTTATTTATTAACTATACCTCTAATTATTTAACTTATTATTTATAAGCTTAGAGATAACTTAATTACTAAAAGTTATAAGCTTAATAAGGTTTAATAGAACTAAGTTTTAATTTTAATATCTCTCTTAATAAGTAAATATTTTAAAAAATAAAAACTTAAATTTATTAGATTTAATTATATCTTTTACTATTATAAAGCTTAGAGGTCTAAAGACCTAAGATACTTAGTTTATAGTCTTTAAAGGTTATATTATAAATATTAGTACCTAGGAGTTTATTAACTTAGACTATAATAACTTTAATAATAATATTATTATTAGACTAGTCCTTCTAATAATATTAGACCTTTTAGCTATCTAGTTATATTAAGTAAATCGATAGAACTAACTAGTGACTTATTAGTAATAATAAGTCCTCTATTTAAGACTAGGTGAATAGTTAATAGGATTATTAGGCTATATAGTTATTACTAGTAGATATATAGATAGAAGTAATATATAGATAATTAATTCTCTCCTACTAGCTAGAACTATTAGGCTACTTAAGTAGTTATATATTACTTATATAAGTATTACTATTACTAGTAATATATATAATAAAATAAGTATAATAAGTACCTAAGGTAAAAGAGAAAAAGGTAATATTCTTATTACTAAAATAATTAAATAAAATATCTAATCTATAGTATTAATAAATTCCTAATATAGTTAAAGAAAAAGAAAAGAAAAGATAAAAGAGTATAAAATTAAGTTAGATTTAGTAAAATAATTATATAAGTAAATATAATTAAAGAAAAGAGAAAAAAAATTAAAGAATAAAAAGAAAGTAAGTTATTAAAAGCTATAGGCGGGTTATTACTTTTATAATATAGAGTAATATTCTTAGTATTATAAGCTTAAAATTAAAAGGGGTTAAAATTAGTAAGTTAGTTATTATAATAAGTAAGAAATAATAAGGAGGCTAGTAATCTAGCTAGCTTAATATTATTTCTAATAGTTTAGTAGTTAAGACTAGTACTAATTACTTACTTTATATAAGTATTAAATAAGTTACTAGCCTTAGTAGTACTAGGATTATATTTCTAAGTAAATTTATTAGTAAGGGCCTTAGAGGCTTATTTTAGTAATAGGTTATTTTTCTTTCTACTCGCCCTATAGTTACTTTTAGCTAGCTAGTAAGGAGTTTTATCTTCCTTACTTTTACTTTAAGTAGTTAGGCGCTTATACTTTTTACCTATCTTAGGTAAGGTATTACTATTACTATTACTACTAGTAATCTAATATTTATTCCTTTTAGTTATATTATATAGGGTATTAATATTATTACTATTATCTTATATAACTAAGTGTTTATTATTTTTAAGCTAGGTAGTAGTAGAATTAGTAACTTTTAATTATACTTCTTTAGTAGTTTTTTTAGTATACTTAGTAAAATTAACTAGAGTTTTAACCTTTTTATTTAAAGCCTTAATAGTTTTCTTTAAAGCCTTAAACTCTTTATTATTTTTAATAATAATCTTACTAAGTACTTTACTTATCTCTTTAAGCTTTTTAATCTCTTTATTAGTCTTTATTATCTATTTAGTTATTCTAGCCTTATTTATCTTAACTCTAGTAAGTTTAGTATAAAGTTCTTTTAGCTTAGTAAAAGGGGTAGAATTTTTAATAGATCTAATATACTAAATAGTAGTATTATTATTAATAATTTATATTAGATTTACTTAACTAATTAGTAAAAGTATATTAGAGATTATTAGAATTATATTATAAAAAGGACTTATAAAACTAATTACTAAGACCTCTACCTTAGAAGGTAAGAATTTTATCTAGTATATCTAGTTAGCCTTATACTTATAATATCTATTATTTAAATATATATTTATAGCCTTATTAATAGTAGTTTTAATATAATAAACTATATTATTTATAGTAATACTATAAATATTCTTTTTATTATCTTTTTTAGTAAAGAACTTATTTAACTCTTATAATACCTAGTTAAATAGTTCTATTAAAAGATAACTCTAATTAGGCTTTATAAGGTATATATTAAATCTAATAAGATAAAACTATTATTTAATATTATATACTACTTCTTTATAAGACTAAAGCTTTATTTTCTTATTATTATAATTACCTAAGTATAAAGTAGTATATTTAATTATTAGCTCTAGGAAGGTAATTTTAAAGCTTTACTTATTAGTATTAAATAGTAAAAAGTACTAATTAAGTATTAAAGGATAGCCCCTCTTATAGGCTTTATTAAAAATAAGGTTATTATTATTAAAACTAGTATAGTTACTATAGCCTATAGAGATAGTAGGTATTATCTTATTACCTTTAGTAAGGCGTTTATTAGCTTTAGTTTATTTAGGGGTGACTTTACTTTTACTATTTTTAGCTTCTTTTATACTATTTCTATTAAGGTCCTTATTACTTTTATTAGACTTATTACTAGACTTATTATTAGAATTATTATTAGAATAGTTACTAGACTTACTACTAGATCTATTATTAGATCTTATATTAGTCTTACTAGTACTTTAGCTATCTTTATTACTAATAACTATAGTTTTAGTATTATTTTTTTTAATATTAACTAAGGATGTCTTTATTAGGAGGGTTTTAGCCTTATATATAAAGGTTTTATTATTTTTATCTTTAATTATATTAACTCCTAGTATTATATTAGCTTTTTTTAGTTAGAATATATTTTTAAACTAATTATTAAATTCCTTATAGTTTATTTTAGTAAATATATATTATTAATTAGTTAGCTAAAAGTGAGGATAGATATATTAGTTTTATTATAAGAGAATAAGGAACTATTATCTAAGGAGGTAGTCTTTAGCTATAGTAGTTTCTTATTCCTAGGTAATATCTTCTATAGTTAGGTCACTTTTAGAGTCTATATTATTATCCTAGGGTCTTAGGTAAGGCTAGAAATTAAGGGCTCTTTACTTATAACTTTTAATATAATTAACTAGGCTTATAGCTATTCTAATAATCTCCCTAAGAAATAAGAGGTAGTATATAATATTAATATATTTATATAATATTATCTAATAACTATACTATTAGTTTTAATATAGTACTAAGGTATAGCTAGTAGCTATAGCTAATAGATAGTAATTATAGGTATAATACTAATTTTATAACTATAAAGTAAATTTAATAATTTTTTCTAGGAAATTTAATAGTAGCTATAAGTATAATATTAGTTCTAGTATAAGGTAGGAAAAAGAGAAAAAGAGGGGTTATAAAAGGGAAAAGATAGAGAGGTAGGAGATTTATACTATCTTATAATAAGTATATATTTCTATAATACTTTTATAGGCTATATAGCTTTAATATCTTAGTTAGTATTTCTACTAATTAAGAATTAATTTTTTTT
>JAEIJG010000903.1:0-16858 GCA_037289395.1 Beauveria scarabaeidicola
TAATCTTAATACCTAATCCTTTATAGATATAGACTCCTTTTACTTATAGTATATTTCTAATTACTATTTAGATTTCTTTATCTATATTATTAAAGATTTTCTTTAACTAGTCTAAATAGGTTAATTAGAAATATTTATATATAGTTATTAGTGTATTTATTACTAGGTTATTCTTATAATAGTTAATTAGATATACCCCTATACTATTAATTTCTCTTAAGTGTTATTCTAGGTTATTATAAGTATTTAATATCTTTAAAGGGTATAAGGCTTTATTTATTATATATTAGAATTAGTATACTATAGTATTAGTTACTAATTACTAAGGGCTTTTAGCTCTAGCTTTACCTTTTAAGATAAGGGTTTCTAATAGTTTATCTATTATTACCTTTATTCCTAATTAGGGGGCTAATAAGATTAGTATTAGAACTTATTATTTTTATCTAATTAGCTTTTATAGTTATATATTATTATCTTAATACGTATTTTATTTTCTTAATTTATAAGGCGCTAATTTATTAAGAGGTACTATATAATAGTATTATAATTATATTAGATAATAAGGAGAGAAGGTATTAGGCTTCCTTTTTTAATTTATATAGTACTAATTTATTAAAAAAAGGGTACTATTTAATCTCTTTAGTTAGTATAAGCTAAGAACTAATTACCTCCTATATATCTCTTCTAAAGCCTTATTAGTCTATAGTTAGTCCTTAAGGATAACTACTAATTAGTATTAGAATAAGGTGGGTTAGTTTTAGTGGTCTTAATTAAGTAATATAAAAAGGGTTCTATTTATATATAATTAAGGCTATTTATAGTTAAGTTACTATAGCCTCTATAGCTCGTAGGTAAAGTGGGGCGAATTAGCTCTTCTAAAGTATAACCAGCTGTTGCCTAAGGCACCCGTGCAATTAGCCGCTTAAGCTAGTGCCTTAAGCGATAAAGGCCTAAGTAATAGAAAAATATCACTTAATAGTAGATATATTATATATACCCTTATGTTATTATATAGGCTTTCTTACTCCCCCTGCTAATATATGCTAAGTATATGCTAATAAATATAAGTAGATAAATAATATTATTAAATTCTATATAGAGCGCTTATTATACTTATTCTAGTACTACTGTATTACTAATATATACTAGGTATATACAGATAAGTAGATAGATAGTAATTAGATCGAGCTACTAAGTATATATAATATATATAAGGACTGCTCACCGCCTTTATACGTGTGCCCCACTTTGAGGCCAGATGAGCTATGGTTGAAGGTATTGACACATAAGCAGTTGAAAGCACCCGAATACCACAAACTTCCTCTTTTCACAAAGCATCCAGAGAATCAATTACATAGTCTGGCTCCAGCCCCTCGCACGCTTTCGTGTCCCCATATCCAAACCGACACCAGCACGACTTGGCCCCCAACGTTTCTCATGAATTGGATATCTGCAGCAGTAAATATCGCCGACTTTTAGCACCGTGCTGGCCTCCAGGGCCGCGACGCCATACATTCGCTTCATTGCCGGTAAAAGAACCTCCCCCGTAGCTTGACGGGTCTGATTTCCGCGTAGACCCGGGCGTGCTGTGTCCAGCTTTGGCAGCACATAATCGGCCAGCCCGTTCCTCTCTAGCGCTGTCACAACAGCGGCCACGCCCTTGTTGCTGACCATAGCCATCGGAATCTTTCGTTGGGAGAGCTTTTGCAGCAGGTCATTTGCGCCCGGGAACAGCTTGATGAGAGGCTGCCCATGTAACGCGTACAGCTCGTGGTATTTTACCGTTCACTGAGCCTCCATATCCTTGTCAAAGGGGACACCAACCGATGCCGTCAATGCGTGGAACGAAATCGGATAGACCAGCGCCAGTATAATTCCTCTGCATGTCCGACTCCGATGGTGATCAAGCCGGAGAAAGGCCGTCGGAAGTGAACTTGATGCTGAGCGAGATTGTCTCGTGTGTATCGAACAGCGTGGCGTCAAAGGGAGAGAAGGAATTGAGCGGGATCCAGCTTCTACAAATTGTATAGTCCCCATTCCAAGGCCTTTCTTTCTCAAAGTTATCGCCTTCAACATTAACCTTTCCGCGCCGCCGCTCTGCGCTTAAAAAAGACAAAGTATCAATCCCAGGTACATCAAGCCGACGAGTCGGATCCGAATATCTGTACGACCCGCAATGGCTGTCGAGATCCTTTGCCCACACACAAAAATGGGATGCAGCTTGGCAGCTTGGCAGCTTGGCAGCCATCCCAGCCAGGCATTGCAGCAAGAAGAAGAAAAGCTTTGCAATCCACCGGGCTGAAGCCAAGATCCATCGTTTCTCTTGCTGCGTTGAAGTTTGGGTGCACCACCAATCTTCCACCAACCAGAGCTCGTACTCTGCCTCGCTCAAGCTTTTACCTGTACTTCAATCTGGACACCCCTTTGATTCGGCTACCTGCGGATACTGAAGCTGTTCTGCTTGCCGGCTGTCAATCGACGTGGTCGCTGAAACTCCTGCTCTCGGGACTTTGACTAATTAGCGAGCGTGTCTGATAAGAACGTTGACTGCTGCAAATGGGCATTGTTCGTTGCAGTGAATAGTAGGCAATGCCTGCTCAAGCGTATGCGGATTTATATTCGATAGAAACACAGGGATATCGATGCTGAAGAGCAAATAGTATAATACATAAACATAGTTCTATGCCTTGCTGCGCAGGCGTGGTTTCAGAATCCCAAGAGATCCAGCTCTCCATTAAATCCGCCATTCACCAGCACCGCCGACATTTGCAGTCGCAGTGCAGGCATTTCCACAGCTTTATAGGCCTCAGATGGGTCGACTCCCACAGCAAGGCAGATTGCGTTACATATCGTATGTACACCGCAGTCGTACCCGTTGGTCTGCGCGGGGTGGTCATACTTGATCGTTGACCACTCCTCGGACACAAACCTTTCATCCAATGCGTCCTTCATCCACCTCAAAGCAAGGTCTACGACCGATTTTGTCCCGCGAGGATTTAATGAATCGACATGAGCCACCGTTTTCTTCGACGGGTTAATGACCATCAACGTCCAGTGCGAGTGTTCGCAAATTGGTAGCAAAATCGTGTTGACTTCGAGCAGGTTATCTTTCGTAATTCCCTTTCGCTTCAGCGTTCTCTGGGTATTTTTGCAAGCTGTTTTAATTTGCTTATAATAAAATGATGTCATGACCAGACATTTCCTGGTTTGTGTCTTGGGATCGTCGACGCCGCCAATGTGATTGACCGCCTGGTCCAGCCAGGACAAAACTCCATTGACAATCTCGTCATTAAGCCACTCCGTTTTTGGTATGACCTTGCGAAAGTCATGGCGACGCAGTGGGGTTGAATCAGCCGCTTTTGCGAGCACGGCATCCGGATTTGCATGTATGGTGCTGGTAGTTCGTTTGCTCATGTGGTCTGATAACGAGAGCAACAATGGCCGACAAGGAGCACGAACGCCGTGTAGCTGTAGATTTGTGATGTAGTCGCGTGTTATTTGCCCATCGGAGATCTGCGTCTTGCGCTGAGCCTGGATGCTCTCTTCCACCGCGGTGCTGAGCTCAAGTTGCCATAGCTGCTTTCCACCCAAAATGGCATCGATTTGGTCATCGTGGTTGATCGGAGCTTCATCGCGCGTTTTTGAATAGCTTGGTACATAGCCATATGTCTCTGACACAGAGAGAAGTCGATCGGCAAATCTCTTCTCCGCTGCTGTTGAAACTACGGGTTCCGTCTGGAGTGAAAGATTTTTGAAATCAGTAAGTTCATCTGCGACTAGACTAGTCGGCTTAGAACGCCCTGGCCTCTCCACACGGTCTGCAAATCTCACAGGCATGGGCAGCCGTGACCTCCCAGGCCTTTTTGGCGCCTGACGTGAGGCAGCCCGCCGTTTCGCTTTGAAGATGTCTCTGGCTAATGGTCTCGTGCGCGCTGCGTCGAAGGCCGCGTCGAGACTCGGGCCCGATGAAGTTTGAAACGGGTATGAGCGGAACTTCTCGAAAAACCTGTGCGTTTTGCTGTGCGGCCGGCGCACGCCGCGCTTCGTTGGTGAAAGTGCTGGTGAAGGTAGCACATGGCTGCCTACGCTCCCATCGCCGGGGCGGCGATTTCCGAGCACATCTGATTCCGAATCCGAGACTTGATGAAATAATGCTACCTTGACTTCCTCGTAGCTGTCTCTGTTGCTCTTGACTGGTGCAGTGCTGAGCTTGAGGCGCTTTGCGCTGGGCGACTTTTCTTGATTTTGCGCGGCAGTGCGATCATGACGAACTGGAAAATCAGATTCATGATTACAGAAACGCAAAGTTCACAACTTACAGAACTTATTGACGGCACCCTCCATAGAGGAGAGTGCCGACCGAAGACTTCCTATCATGCCTAAAGAAAATAAACTTGAGCGCGAGGGAGGCTAAGATGTCATGGCTCGTAGACCTTGCAAAAAGAGCTTGCGGAGAACCCCCAGATCAGTCCTGATGTATATGCGGCTATCCTTGCACTGTTTTGGCCATTTGGCCGAAACCCGGAAAACGACTGATGGGGATGTAAAGTGAAGATGTTAATGGCTATTTAGGTCTTGGCGTTGCTACAGTGGAGGATGCGCCGGTTGAATGTCGGCAAGGATACGCCAATACCAATGGTGATTCTAGGCTGGTGCGTCCCGTCTCAAATACTTGCCTCGTCAACAATGTCTGATAAGCTGCGAGTGACAGCTCTTCGTGCGCGTCAAAAACTCAAAAGAGAAAAATATTAAAGCGCGACCTCTAATACCTCTCAGACTGTCGATGAAACTCGCACTGGAGTGGTGCACGTAATAAGATATCTACGTTACAGAAACAGCTGCTCATGTACCTATGTATATTTTGTGCATCGGCGATGTTTAGATCATCATTTATAAAAATCATTAGCTCAACAACTGCCATATACTCTCGTCCCAACGTCAGGTCCAAGCACACTCCCTGAATAGAAGTTCCTTTCCAGAGTCGGACTTGGAGCACCCGCCAGGGCAAGGCAGACGATTTAAATTGAAATTCCAGGGGTGTCCACAGGCCTCCAGCCTCCAGTGTCGATGCATCGCGATGCTGCTGTGCCGTCCGCGCTAGGCAAGAACGTAAGTTTCCGTTCTTCATAACGCCTAAGGCAAGAATACTTACAAATGCGATAGACCGCCCATGTTCTTTGTACAAAAGGCGGAAAAGTACTCGTTGAGAGCTTCCACTGTGCCGCTACCCTCGACTAGCCGAACCACCATGCCAACGTAGCCATCAGGTCGCACAACGACTACACCTCCCTCCTCCGAGTCCAGTCCCATGCGAGCATGCGCAGTGGCATCAGAGTTGGGAAAGTGGCGATCCCATCGATCATCAGCGTAGATGTGATCTCGGTATCGTGCTAGAAGAGGAGGAAGCTGCTTGTCGATCTCGACCTGATGACGTTTTGCCGCGAGAATGGTGCAAATGGTGAAGAATTTGCTGTGCGGATTATGTATCTCATGATGCGACACTTGGCTAATGTCGTCTCGCAGGTAGTTAGCGTAGAAGGAACGCTTATCCTGCATGTAGTGAGCGAAATCAGCGACTGCGGTAGCAGTTTTGCTCGGGTTGCCGGCGAAAAGGAATAATCTGAAAGATCCATTCCACGGAACTTCCTGTTCAAGATGTACAACATTTGCGTCAGAAACTCTTGTCACATTGGAATTCTTAAAGACTCTACCCGTGGTGAGTGTTGTTCCGGCAGGGTGGATCAGTGGTGACTGAGCAGCATGCTTCGACGACCAGTTGAGCTCATTGGGTCGATAAGAGACACCGTATCCGCTCGTGAATTCGCAAGACTCCTTAAACGTCTTGATAAAATCGCTATCAGTCATTTCGTCAGCAGCGGGCGATTTCGATGCCGCCTCGACGTCACCCTGTTCAGGCGGCCGTTGGGAGAACAGCTTGGCGTAGCGGTTATCAAAATCTAGCAGAGCTTGAGCAACACTGCGACGTTCCGTCTCATATGTCTTGAGGATATCACGGGCCGCGAAGCCGGCCTCTACGGCATGTATTTTCCACGCCAGGTTTTGTGCATCGAGGAAAGCCGTATTCATGCCCTGCCCAGCCTTGGGCTATGCGAAGGTCAGTTTGCTTGTCTGGAGAGAGAAGAGGTACTTACGCTATGGGTATGGCACGCGTCGCCACCAAGAAAGACACGCTGGTCTAAAGAATAGCGATCTGAAAGTCCCTGGCCAATTGGGTAGACGGAGTACCACTCAACGCGCTCCCACACTATAGAATACGGCTGAAGAATCTTTTTGGCGGATTTCTGGACTTGTTCCGCAGTGGCGGTTTTGCGGGGGTTCCAGTCTGGATCGGTCGACGACGCAATTTGGATATAGAGACGAACCATGTTATTCTCGCGAGGTATCACCATGATGGACCCATTATGGCTATGAATGGTACATTTCATCTAATATCGGGTCAATACAGCTGTCGTTGCCATCGAAGAAGGGCGGCTCACCTTGATATCGGGAAAGTTGGTCTGCACAACACCATCCATGACACCCCAAACGTGGTGGATGGGATCCTTGTGGCGGAGTTCAATATTCAACTGCTGGCGAATCAAAGACCTGGATCCTTCGCCTCCAAAGAGATACTTGGCGTGTATTTGTTCCTTGGCGGTGCCATCTACATGCTCAAGCTGCACCGTGACTGGATAGTCTGGATGTTGCGAATCGTCTGACTGAAAGCCGGCAATAGTCCATGGGCGCTGAACCTCGACACCATGTTTCTCTAGATCTGACAGAAATACTCGCTCGATGTGGCCCTGATGCAGGAGGGTGGTGAATGGGTAGCGCGCATCGATAAAGTCTGGGCACGACGCCCAGGTCCCCGTTCTCTGAATACCAGATGTCGAGTCAGAGGGGTCCCAGAACGCAACCTCGAAAACACGCGCAGGCTTGTGTGCCATTATGGCCGACTTCAGGCCCATATTGCGGAGTAAATCGAGAGACCGGGGTTGGATGCCATCCGCACGTCCTGTGGCTGTCGGCTCCGGGCGATTATCGATATGCTTTATTTTATAACCCCAGCGAGCAAGGCACGTCGAAAGCATTAAACCAACAGGACCAGCTCCGACGATGACTGAGAGGAAACGTGTTAGGGTTTGTAATACATGGCAATCCTAGCATGGCGGCAGAGTGCGTACCAAGGTCATAACAGGCAAGCTTTTGTTGCGGCAACGCCATGATGCAAATGTTAGACGGTGCGGCGAAGATATGTACAGTAGGAGAGACCAAGCAATGCCTTCTTTTTCAGCTAAAGAATTACTTTAGCCGGTACTTGAAAGGACAGGAAGGTAGAAAGCCTAGCATCAGACGGACAACAAAGTCGCATCCCATAACAGTTCACGGCGCTCCGAAGTTATTTAACCATTTTCGCAAGAATAGGATGGTGCCCAAGGCAGTTAGAGCATCCCTTGGGTTTTGTGGAGGGGCCACAAGTCGCATCGCTATCACAAGGGAGCCTATTGGGCCATGGGGTGCTGGATATGCAAGATGGAACACGGGAGTAACTTATTGACACTGGTGGTGGACGAGTCCATCAGCCCGGAGACGACGGGTGGATCACGGGTGACGAGCTAAAAGCCCGGCAGCAGATTCGGGAAGTGAGTAGGTACCTAGACCTCAGGTAGGTAGGTACTACCCTACTACCGTACTAGGCAATAATAATAATTATTTGAGGCAGTGGTACATTTGCAGGTTTTCAGATGCCGGGAATATGAACAGCGCCATTCATCGACGCTATCCGGGCCCGTCAGTCGGCTTTCTTCCGTCAGCGCCCTGCTTCGCACAGCTCTCAGGGTGAAGCAAGCGGTTGACGGCGACCATCCGAATGTTCCAGTCCGCGCTCGACATTAGAGACAGTGAGTGACATAAGTCTCCGGAACTCTGCATACTTGTACGCGGGGAGGGGGCGGGTTTGCGTAGAGCTAACTATGCGGGGAGATGCACTGGCAACCAGCAACGGGAAGTAGAGTCGGTAGTCTCGTAGGTACGCATGACGCACTGCATCCGCCGCAACTCCCGATCCGCCAGAAAATGATATCGAAAAAGTTGTGTGTAATTATAGCGTGCTGCTATTTTAGCGTCCTTTCTTAGTCGTGCCTGTCCTCTTGCTAATAGCTAAGTTAGTAGTCATCGGGTTAGGAAAGGCGACAGACACACACGACTTCCCGACGCTTCTTCCGACTGTGCTCGATCAAACGCGCCCTGTTTAGACTCCCAAGCCGCGACCCGATTCGAAGTTAACAGTCTGAGCTAGCGGGTTTCCTATGGATCTTTACGTTGCCGATGTCATCTGCCAGCGTGTCCATGGTTCTCACCTCATCAACGCCCACCGAGATGACTGTCACTTACCTCAATCAATTCAAACCATGTCCGTGGTACTTTCGTCCCGGGTGCTGTATCGGTTAATTTTCCCGGCGAGGCCGGCAGGATTTGCTGCTAGGACCTGATACCTAACCTGCCAGAATTTATATAGATTCTTGGTCCTGTCCAGCAGCCGATTACTGCTAATGCCCGTTACGTCTAGCAAGGTCTGTTCATTGGTCTTTATAGAACAATCGCCCTCGTTGTTCCATGTAATGATATGAAGGACGCGGATTTGACAGAGTGCTGGTAGAGCCTCCGCCATGCCTCGTCAAAGCGACATCGCACCGAAGTAGCTAGACAACAGCGGGCCATGACCCAAGCGTTATAACTTTCGTATTTTTTTGGAACCCAAGGAAACAAGGGTTCTTCTGCAGCATCCAGCTCCCAGAGGCAGACACTGTTCGCCCGCGGATATTTCACGCTCCACCATTGACGGATCTTTCGGGAACTAATTCGGTACTTGAGACATGACTTACATAAATGATAACGTCCTTCAGGCTGTGATAGTAGACCATGCAACAATACGCGGCATACCTCGCTAATGATTCACTTTATATTGCGCAATGAGTTGTCTCAGTCCTTGCCTTTCAGAGCATGCCGTTTCCAAAGTATGATCGACACGATTAACTGACGCGTCGCTTTATTGCCAGCCAAACCAATGAACATCAAGATATATACTTGCTATTACTTCGAGACGTGATCTAGCCAATTTAATACGCGATGGTTGCTGAAGTTGTTGACTATACGCAGTCATCAGCGTCCGTGACACTGTGCATCAGAAAGTTAGGTTCGAGCAACCATGAAGATCTATGTTCGAGCGGTTCCCGCAAGACAGGTAGCTAGCCGGCATCCGAATTTCTTTTTACCTAACAGTGAGCTCTGAGAGTATATAAACAAGCTTCCAGCTTTCAGCATGCAGCTCCGTTTGCTTCTTTCTGCCAGCTGCCAAGCGGCCCGACACGCCGTTTGCTCAGTTTCTTGTGCCTTACTCGCTTCCTAAAATTCGTAGGTAGGCATGAAAGACTCATAGAATTAATTCTATCTTATCTGGAAAGGAATACAGGAGAAGATCGAGTCCAACACCTGTACATCCCCTTCCTTCTTCAATGTCGCCCGGATCACGAAATACCACGCCCTTAAAACGGAGTTCCGGCCCAGAATCCCCCGTTGTGCATTCTATCAGGTCTTCTTCGTTGCGTAAGTCGCCGTCTTCGAGATCAAAATCGCTTTCCCCGCGAAAACGCAACACCAACCAGCCGCTGCATATACGAATGAACCTGACGGAGACGCAAATGGACAAAATCACCGACGCGTAAGATAACTCAACCATCTCAAGGTCTACTCTCATCTTTGATAGTTTCACGCAAAAAATCAGCACGAGTCGACCAATTCAGGCAGAACCACGCATGATAAACGAGGGCAATAACCATTCATCCCGAGATCAGCCCACAAATGTCGAGTCACGGTCCAGGTCGTCTGGCTTACAGCCCAAGCCCTACGAAACCATAAACATCGTGTCTCCCACATGTTCAGAGCTTATGCCTCGTACAAATGATGAATCTCTTGCGAGAAGGCGACAAAAAGCGGCACCAGCCCAGATTGACGTGCCTACTCAGCATCGAAGCGCCACAAAACCACAAAGACGGCAGATGGAACAAGTTGATGTGACCGTCTCTCCGTTAAGTGCAAATCTCTCAACCAAGAAGGACACTAACGATAGACCACCTTCATCTTATTATTCCTTTCATGGCTTGGAGCTACAGCCTCCCAGACCGTTGAACATACCAAGCCAGAGAAGAAGCCAGCAGCGGCAGCACGGCAACGATGGACTGATAGACATCTATAATGAATGGACACAGATCTATAGGTCTGGTGTATCACCACTTTCTCCCGAGCCAGTTATACCACGTGTTAACGAGACTCATCATCCGAGAAGGTCCAAGAGCCTAGCAGACGGCATAAGGAGACAGCAGAGTCCCGTGAAGATGTCACGAGAACCCGAATCAGAGCGACAGACATATTATCCCCCCGACATGGTCTCTGAGAGTCCTATGTTTTCGCCCTTGCCACTTTATTTCCGAGGACAAGACTTTCCCACTGTTAAACAAGGCGGAAAGACATTGATTGGCAATAATGGTTGGCTTGAGAAAACTGGACAAGATGGCCTCGGGCTAGGCGGAGCGAGCAAGTCAGCTCAAAAGAAAACCGGGATTTTTGACAGCATCAAAAAAATTGCCAAAGACATGGTACGTGACACTATATCGTGACGTGAACTCCAAGCTAATGTTTCAGACTGAACTTCATCATCCACATCGTCGACTGCCACATGCGAAGGCCTCTGGTGCGCAGCTTTTAATATCTCTTGATCCAAGAGAGCAGAGCCTGCTCTATTGCGAATTAGAGTATCACCTCACTTGTGCTTTGAACAACTACATATCCCGCGAGCTCGAAAAGGGCCGCCTCCTACCTACCAACTTCAAAAAGATTACCGATGCATGGTACCAACAAGGCCGGCCGCGTGTGGTCGGATTTCGGTTCGACCTGGAGACGCAAGTCGACCTCGTGGCGCTACATGTCAACGAGTTTACTTTTTGCGGCCGCCGTCAGTGCAACCCTGTCGAAATAAGCAGCCTTCTCCATACAACAAAGGTCAACGCGCGTGCGATGCGCATCCGTACCTTTTGTCAGCCCGACTCGGTCATCGCGAAGCAGCTGGCGGACAGCCAGTCTCTGTTTGATATGATCGGGGCTGCAGAAGACGCAAGCAGAGCTCTGTCAGAGATAATTCACTTTTTCAAGGTCATTTGTGAGCGGGAGCATAAGGTCCTGCAGCAGCGGCAAAAGAAGCATAGGCAGACTACCGGCGTTGGCGCCGCGTCACCTGCTAAGGAAGATATAAATCGCTTGTTACGTACATCTGACTAGATCAGTAAGATTACCGGGTACTCGGAAACCAGAAAAAAAAAGGCTCTGGATAGGCATGTAGGTAGCTTGTACTTGAATGAGACATCAAAAGACTGTTGCCGGCACAATACACAGCGTGATTGAAGCCCCTACATATTACAGAGCTTTCTGTCAACTTCAGCAACGAAATAGCAATGATTTGGCCGTTATAAATCATCATTGTCATGATCGAGGTCATCTAGGACATTTATCAATCTCTGTACCTTCTGTGGTCGTCACGTCGGCGGTCGTCGTGATCCTCATAGTCGTCATCACGTCGCGAGTGGGAGCGTCGGCGGTAATAGTCGCCATCATCATTACTACAGAGCAAAGTTAGCAAGGCCTGGTCCCTCTCTTATCCTTCTTATGCAACCATACTGGCTTCGGTGTGGGCGCTCGCGCTCACGCCTCTTCTCTCGCTCTCCCTCGACGTGGTGCGCGAATGCGTTGGCACCCAAACCGCCCGCAACGGCACCTAGAATCGTCGAGACCGCCTTTGGCACCGCATGGTCGTCGTTGTGGTGGTGCTGGTGACTACCCTTTCCGCCGCGGTTGTACGCCGCATCGGTCGCCTTGTTGGCGACAAGGCCTCCAACAACCGCCCCTAGTATACCCGCACCAATACCCGCGGACGAGTTGCTGAAGTTGTCCTCCATGGTGTTGCGTGCGCGGCTGATGGGGCTCGGAGAGCCGCGGCGGTGATCCCGGCGCGACTCGCCGTCGTCGTCATCATAGGCGGAGCGCGAGCGCGAGCGCCGGCTGTGGCCGCCGCGAGAACGCTCGTAGGGCGACTGGGAGCCATCTCGATACGCTAGCGCATTGCCGGGTGACACCGAGTTGGCGCGGCCGTAGCTTTGAGCGGGCGGCATAAGCGTCATCTCCTCACGCTCAAAGGGCTCGTCGTCGCGAAAGGGACGGCCAGGATCGCCAAAGCCCACAGCAGGACCGCCTCCCGCGCCGGAGTAGTAGTCGGGGGATCGATTGCGACGCGAGCTGTGCCCGCTGCGGTAGTCGTTGTCGTCGTCGTAATTGGAGCGCGGCATATTGGAACGCTACTTGAGAAGTTCAAACCACGATGCGATGGCGGGGTGGTTGCAAAGGAGGGGTTATCAGGGGTGCCAGTGTTGTGAATGCTGATGGCCGTCGCGATATCAAAATCGCAAGGATTTCTAGCTTGAAAAAGTCAAGATGTCATGAAATTCATGTTTCGAACAGAAAAATATGGTTGTGAGGCTGAGACAAGAGATAGATACATGGTACCGTCGGGTCAGCCGTCAAGGCGCATAGCCCCGGTGTTAAGCAGGCAGTGCTCATGGGTACAACCAGTGGTTGGCGGGACGCTCGGATGATCGGTTTTCTGGGCCATGGTTGCATCGACGTGAGTGGGCTCTTCTTCGCAGCGGCGCGATTTGTAAGTTGTGAGATCGAAGAGGTTGTGGTTGGGGGAACGTATTGTACTGTGGGTGAAGGCATCACCAGCAATGTGGGCCTGGAACAAGTAGAAGGAAGCCCGACCAAGACAATGTGAAAGACGTATACCAGTAACGACAAGTCAAGCCGTCGCGGTTCCAGGATGTGGTTTGCTTTCGACTTCTATTCGGTGGGCTTTGACCAGGCTGTCAATACGGATGGTGGTGGGCGAAATAGCTGAATGCAACGAAATCATGTTTGTTTCCACTTCTCAAGAACCGTTTACTAGAAGTGAATCTTCTCTACAATATTCATCATTGGGCTTTTGCATCTCTCATCAATGACGGGCGAACCAAGTACGCAATCGAGCCGTTTGTGCAGCTCATCTGGGTGTCGGGCCGACAAAACTCGTAAAGTTGGCTGTAAAAAGGGCGAAAAAGCCGCAGCAGGGATCAGCGCCACCCAAGAGTCTAGAAACGAACAAAATGAAGGGGAAAAGACCAGATTTAAAGTGATGCGGGGCGGGGGCACGGTTGTAAGCTGCTGTCTTTCATCCGTGTTTCGCTACGGCCCGTCGTCCCGAATTGCCTACACAATTATTACATGGTGTGAACAGGGTTACTGTATCCCGTCGCGTCCCTTTGAACCCAAGGACGCCTGTGTTGACCCTTGATAAGGAAATACCAGGCGTTTGCTGGGATCGCCCATAAGAAGTTGGCCTCATTTCAACTCAGTACTCGCTGATACGCTTCCCAGGAAAACAGGCCGGTTAACCCCCTCGTGAATAAAAGCAAGATGGGAGCACTAGGAGGAAACAAACTTGAATTAGAGAAAATAAATTAAAAAATATATAAACAAGGCAGTTGACGTAGACAAGAAAAAGGCCATAGAAAAGAAGTCTAATAAATCCACATGCCAGGCTGCATGACCCCACAAACGAGCATCGCCCGCCCAGCATCCTACTCGGCTCTTTGCTACCAGGGACGCCAATACTGGGATCAAGCTGGTGCTAAAAAGAAAATAGAATAAACAGCGACCAAATTCTTGGTCCCTTTCCCCGTACCCTTGTTCCGATTATATTCCCGAGCTGGTCAGGCCTGCATCTGTCTGCCCTCTCGTCAAGGTCGGGGGCTCGCGCCCGTCTTCCTGCTGATCAGTTTCTCCGGCCTAATACATTCCCGAACCCGTTTAAAACACTGCATCTCCTCCATCGAACTTTCGCAATCTTCGTTTTCTAATCTTATCCTTGTACAAATCGGTGTCCGGTAACCGATATCGCTGCATTATCCCTTTCACCGCCGTCGGAATAGTTTTGTGGCCCGCGCCACGAGATCCTGTTTGCCAAAACTCCATCTTTTCATCTTCTCAGGCAGCCACTCGACTCTCGAACTTGGACCTATTCTGTGTACTGCTGAACGCTTTGTCTTGGCCAGAATGGCCAGCTCGCTCACTGAGAAAGGAGCCTCCTTGGCCACAAGCCAGGCCGAGCCCGTTTCCCATACTAAGCCCGTCGCAGACACCGAAAAGGCGGAGGCCGGCAAAGTCACGCAAAATGTCATCGAAAGAGGTTGTTCGGGTACAGGCAATGATACCGACTCTTCAGCCGGTCTAGAGCGCTGGAATGGGTCACGAAACAACACGGCTCGCTTCCTGGTCGTCAATCTGGCCCTGTTCATCATGGGCATGAACGATGCCTGCTTAGGTGTAAGTGCAGCTATGTTACTCTTCTCTATTCGCCATAGAATTAATACCGTTATAGGCACTCCTTCCATATGTATGTCACAATGTCAATTAGTCGGCTCATTGCTCTAACTATCCAGATTGAACCATACTACAATGTCAACTACACCCAGGTGTCGACTCTCTTTGCAGTCCCCTTCGTTGGCTACGTCGCCGCCGCCCTCTCCAACAACTGGATTCACTTCAGGTTCGGCCAGCGCGGCGTGGCCTTCATCGGGCCAATCTGCCGCGTCGTGGGTTACCTGCCCATGGCGCTGCACCCTCCATTCCCTGTGTTGCCCGTTGCCCTCCTCGTCGCCGGCTATGGCAATGGCATAGAGGACAGCGGCTACAACGCCTGGGTGGGCAACATGCACCAGGCCAATGAGCTCCTCGGTCTGATTCACGGCGCCTACGGTCTCGGCGCTACCATCAGCCCCCTCATCGCATCTGCCATGGTGACCAAGGGCCACCTTCAATGGTACACGTTCTACTACGTCATGATAGGTATGGTTGGCTGTGAGTTTGCTCTTGGTATGCGGGCTTTTTGGCCCCATGACGGTGCGTCTTATCGCAGACGGCTGGCATACGATGGCGAGGGCAAGGAGCGTATCACCACACGTCATGTCCTCAAGCAGCCGCTGACCTGGGTCGTGGCCGTTTTCCTGCTCGGTTACGTTGGCGTTGAAGTCAGTCTTGGGGGCTGGATCCCGACATTCATGATCAAAGTCCGCCATGCCGAACCATTTCTAGCTGGCCTGTCAGTAACTATGTTTTGGCTGGGCCTGACACTTGGCCGTGTCATCCTGGGTTTCGTCACTGGCCGTATTGGCGAGAAGCTTGCCATCACTGTGTATATCCTCCTCAGCATCGCCTTACAGTTGTTGTACTGGCTTGTGCCGAACTTTGCCGCGTCACTTGTCTTCATCATCCTTCTAGGCTCCTTCCTCGGCCCTCTCTTCCCCGCAGCCATTGTGACAGCCACCAAGCTGCTTCCACCCGAGTACCATGTTAGTGCAATCGGGTTTGCAGGCGGCTTCGGCGGTGGCGGGGCCGCCATCATTCCGTTTGGCGTCGGTGCCATTGCTCAGAGCAAAGGTGTTTCTGTGCTACAGCCCATCGTTTTGGCCTTTCTCATCTTTGATCTTATTGGGTGGCTGATCATGCCCGGAGGCTTTAAGAAAGGTGGATTGAGGAAAGCACGCGAGGAAAAGACGCCTGTCGGAGGCGATTTTGTGCAGGTCGGCAGGTGGGTAGCAGCAAAGGTACGAAGAAACTAGCATATGCCTGAAAGTGGCTTTAGCGAAATGTACAGTCATTTGGTACATCAGCGAAGTTTGGTTTGTGTTTTGAAGTGAACACTTTGGGAAGTCGCCGATCGCTTCCCTTATTCTCCGATTGATTTTCTTATATATCCTGCAGAAGCCTCCAGAATGTTTTCTTTTTCACCTTGTTTGGATGATTTATGCTTCTTCATCAAAGTGTCGTGATAATGAATATCGTCAAGTACAGTTTCATGTCACCATCAGCCGCGCACTGTTTTATTCTACTTTGCGCCTCAAAAATGAACCGTTTAAACGCTCGCCGGGCGGCCGGCATCTCCTTCACTCCTTCGCGCATTGGTCCAAGCATCTCTGAGACGAGCTTCGTTGCCTTGGCTTTGGAGCTAATTAGGTCAAGAAACATTTATTTACCAGAGACGCAGAAACTGTAATGACGACTCCACTTGACCGATGAGACGAAAAGCCCGAAAGTGTGCGCGTCTGTAAAACCAGTTTAGAACCTTATTGTATGTGACTAATCTTTCCTCATAGCATGACAACCTCGGCGCCTTCTCAACGCAGAGCGCACGTAAGGCCTGGTAAATCCACCAACAATAGGTGCTTCCACCTTTTGCTTTTGCGCGACAGCACGCGCTACCAGAATTTTGGCGGGGCCGAGTACGGGCGACGAAGTGAACAATTCTATCAAAATTCTAAGAACCTGTTTTTAGGAATTTCTGGGATAGGCCTACACCACTATTAGTACCGCTTTACTTGCAAAACCCCGCTACTATACCCGTCACAGTACGAATACTATACTAATCACTGTACTAGCCACTGTACCGGTCGCTGGTCGCTGTACTAGCTACTGTACCGGTCGCTGTACTAGCCACCGTACTGGTCGCTGTACTAGCCACTGTACTGGTCGCTGTACCAGCCACTGTACTAGTCGCTGTACTAGCTACTGTACTGGTCGCTGTACTAACTACTGTACTGGTCGCTGTACCAGCTACTGTACCGGTCGCTGTACCAGCCACCGTACTGGTCGCTGTACCAGCCACTGTACTGGTCGCTGTACCAGCCACTGTACTGGTCGCTGTACCAGCTACTGTACT
>JAEIJG010000904.1:0-16854 GCA_037289395.1 Beauveria scarabaeidicola
GCCTTAGGTAATAGCCGGTTATACTTTAGAAGAGCTAATTCGCCCCACTTTATTTATAAGCTATAGAGGCTATAGTAACTTAACTATAAATAGCCTTAACTATATATAAATAGAACCCTTTTTATATTACTTAATTAAGACCACTAAAACTAACTCACCCTATTCTAATAGTATCTTATATTTATAATAATATTTTAAATACTAAGAAGCTATTAACTATAAAAGCTTCTAAGTAATATAAAAAGTAAGAAGAAGTATATATATAAGTAACTTAATATAAAATTCTTAAGATTAAAAGTATATTAATAATTAATAAATTCTTTAATACTATAAAGACTTAATTTAATAAGTTATAAGCTATTATATAATAATAAATAATTATTATATATAACTATAAAAATCTAAGCTCTCCTTATACCTTTATTAGGTATACTAGAATCTTCTAAGAGGTTATTATACTTAAGGAATATATAGTTATATAGGTATATATTATTATAACGCCTAAACCTAATAATTTAAGTATATAAGGTAGGAGAAATAATACTAATAAGTATACTAGTAATAATTATAGCTTATATAACTACTCTTATAGGAGGAATTTTAAAGACTAGTATAATTATAAGTAATACTTATATAATTATTATCTTATATATATAATAATTAAGGTACTAATAAGTATATTATATAAATATCTTCTAATATATATATTAGACTAAGAAGTAAAAAATATATTTTCCCGCCTAAAGGAACTAAAGTAAAAAGACTTATATAACTAATTTTCTAATATAAACTACTACCTCCTATTTAGGTAGGGAACTAACCGCCTAAGAGCTTAAGGAAGTATTAATTTACTAGATAGTAATTTTATTTATATATTTAAGTAAATAGATATAGTAAATAATAACCCCCTACTTTACTTAACTACCTTATAATATATTAATAAGTATAATATTATTATATTAATAATAAGATTATAATATAAGCTATATAATAGTATTATCTAAGATACTAGAGTAGTATTATATATAGTTAATAAAATAAAGTTTTTTAATAAAAGTACCTTTTATATTAAGTATAGTACTATTAGAGCTAGTAAGTTAGAATATATAATTCTAAGATATAGTAATTATATACTTAGAGGTAATATATAAAATATAAGTAAAATATATAATATTATCTTATAATATATTATATTAATTAAAGAGTTTTATATTAATATTATCTTTATTAATTTAATAAAGAAGGTAAAGATCTAAATATATAGTCTAGATAATACTTTATAATATAGCTTATATAAGTAAAATATTATTATTAAAAAGATTAAAGTAAATAATAACCTTTACTTTTAGGATTTCTACCTAATCTAATAAGAAAAAGTATACCTTAATTATAATAAGTTACTTATTATAGTAGTAAAAGAAAGAAAAGAATACTTAAAGTATACTTTTATTATATCTTTACTTACTTAAATAGATAAGGAAGTAAAGTAATACTTATAGTTAGAGTATTTTAGTAAATAAGCTCTTAAGTATTTTATATATATATAAAACGCTAAGATTAAAAAGATAAAGAGGATTAAATATAAAGTATATACCTAAGTATATATAAAGTAAGTTATATTATAATACTTAAGTAAGTACCTTTTATTAAGATTATTCTAGTAGTTAAGCTAAGATCTAATATAATACTTATTTAGCTAAAATAAAAAGTAATACCTCTTTATAATCTATAATAAATTTACTAGTAATTTATATACCTAAGCTATAACTAATTAATTATATAATATATTATTTAACTATATATTAGCTTTTTTAGCTTAAGTATAGAACTAATTTAAACTTTATATATATATATTATATTATAATAATAAAGCTATACTTATTAGTATATATAGGTAGAATACTTACTAGTATTAGGCTTATTTTTCTAGAATTAAGCTAGAGATTACTCCCCTAGGAACTTATAAGCCTAATAGAGGTATAAAATATATAAATTAAGAAGTATAAATAAAGGTAATTATAATAACTAAGGGAGTAAGCCTCCTTCTAAACCTATAATTAGAGATTAGAATTACTACCTACTACTTATTTAATATTAGCTTAAAGAAACACTTTAACTAGTAAATACTATATAAAGTACTATATAACTAGTTAGAGTTAAATTTAAAATTATTAGTAACCTAATTAGGTAGTAATAAGTAGCTTAATTAGGGCTTATTACTAGTATATAACTACTATACTTATACCCTTAAATATAATTAAAAAGAGAACTAAAATTAGAAATAGTATAAGGTTAGCTCTTAAAGCTATATAAGATACCTTATTAGCTATATAGTAATAAACCTTTATTAGATTTAGATTCTAGTCCTTAAGTATATAATTATTATATAAAATATCTAATTTAATAAAGATATAATATATAAAATAGATAAGGATTACTTATTTAAGCTTTTAATTTAAGAAATAAAAGATTAACTTTAGGAGATTAAAGAACTTAAATATCTATATCTAATTCTTATACTTAATCTTATACTAGGTATCCCTAGCTTAAGGGTAATTAAATAGGTAATAGGTTATTTAGTTAATTAGCTAAGTATTCCTTAAAGAGGATAATAACCTATTTAATAAGACCTAAGTATACCTAGTAAATCTCTTTATAATACTAAACTTATTATATAAGAAGGTATATACTATTTACTAGAGAATAACTCTAGCTATAAGTTAGTAAGAGTAGAAGCTAAAAAGCCTATACTTAGTTATATATAAGAACTATTAGGGGGGCTCCTAACGCCCTTTAATATACCTAAGCTAGATACTTAGGAAATTAAGCTTTTAAATAAACTTTACCTACTAAAGGTAGAAGTAAATAAGTATTTAATAAATTAATTACTTAATTAACTATATAAAATACCCTCTAAGCTAATATAAGGAGTTATAAACCCTTAAGCTCTAGAGGAAGCTAGTCTTATATATAATTAAGTAAGTATAATTATAAATAAACTATTAAATAATCTCTAATAAAGTAATAAAATAGCTAAATAAAAGGCTAATAGAAAAGTTAAAAGTTATATTAACTAACCTAATAAGCCTAAGGTCTATACTATAATTCTAAGTAATAAGCCTAATAGTATATTATACTTAGTAGTATCTAAGTAATATAATTATATATTAAATAACTACTAGTTATTACTAATAGTATTTATAGTAACTTCATAAGTAGAAAACAACACGTGACTATATTAAGCCTAATCTAGTAATAAAATTAAAAAATAACCTATTAGACGTTTAAAAATATATAAATCTACCCCTAAATAATAGTAGCTTAGAGCTACTTTACTAAGAGTAGTTATAGTAGGTAATTCACTACTAAAGATATGCCTAAACATGTCCTAATAACTAAATAACACTATAGTAAGCCTAATATAGCTATAGCCTAACTAAGACTAAGATCTAAAAGAGAAATAATTAATAAGCTTCTCTTCTTAATTAAAGAAGAGTTTAAGAACTAAGTAAAGGAACTATAGTTTAAATATAAATAAATATAGGCCTAAAGTAAAGCTAAGGTAGCCTTAATAAGGGCTAATATTCTAATTAATTATAAGATAATATAAGTTATTATTAAAGAAATAGTTATATAGATACTTAAAGAGAGCTAGAGTACTAGGTAGCCCTAACTACTAACCTAGGTATAGTCTTATACTAAGGTAGTAGTAGCTTAGAACTAGGTTAGCCTAAGGGTAAAGCTAGTCCTAGTTAAGTATAAATAAGAACTAGTTATTAATACTAGAGAATATACTTAGGAGATTAAGAACTAGTCCCCCTAAGAAGTTATAATAATAGTTAATAAGGTAATCTATACTAATATTATAGTAGTAGCGCGCTATCTCCCCTTAGGAGATATAGTCTTAACCTTTTATTAAGAAGTAAAGGAATATATAAAAAATAAGCTATAAGTAAAAGTTATATTTAGCTTAAAAGTAACTCTATCCTAATAAGTCTATACTATAGTTATTAAAATAATCTTACTTAATAAGGTTTTATAAGATATAACTAACCTTATAATAATACTCTTAGCCTTTAATAAGGTAAATATTATTATTATAAAGGTATATTACCTTTAATTTAAGTTTAAGATAAAAGCCTTATTTATTATTAGAACTTATAATATAAAAATAATAAACTACTTATATAAATAAAAAGTCTTTTTTAACTTATAAGTATTCTAATATAAACTCTTCTTAAATATAGTCTAGCCCTTATAGTACTTTAGATACTATTAATATAGATATATAAGAAAGTTCTATTAAAATAAAGAGTATTATAGTTATTATATATACTAGTCCTATTTAAAGACTAAACTATACCTAGCTAAGGTAGATAATAAGAAGGAATAGTACCTAAACTATAAAAGTAATTACCTAGTATAATCTTAAGATTACCTTATAATAAAATAGTATTAGGGCTAAGCCTAGGAGGTATATTACTTCTAACTAATATAATTTAAATCTTACCACCTAAGGGAGGAGAGAGTCTTAAGGTCTCTAAGGGCGTTATTACTCTTAAAGAGAGCTAGGAGCATATAGTACCTAAGGGGGCGCTTACTAGGCCTCTCCTTAGCTATATTAGCTAGCTAAAGGCCTTTCCTAATATAAACTAATATACTAAATTTTAACTTTACTAACCTATAAGAGGGATCTATAGGGCCTATACTAGTGTTACTAACTAGAATCCTCTAAAAAGTAATACTAGCCCCTAGCTTAAGTAAGAACTAGACCTTAGACTTCTTATTATTAGCCCCTACCTTACTAACTAAAAGTAAGAACCTCCTCCCCCTCTCTTATTATTACTTATAACCTTAGAACTAAGCTAAGATATAGTTATAACTAAGCTAGCCCTACCTAGATAAATAAATAAGGATCTTTTTTTAGAATATTTATAAAGATAATAATAATATATAACTAGCTCTCTACTAGGAGGATAGCCTAAATATTATAGTAATTTAGAAAGTATTATTAGGTAGCCCCCCACTTACCTTTATATTAGCGCTATACTAATACCTCTAGAGGGGTAAGTAGATAATAATCTATATCTATAAAAGAATTAATAGATCTACTTAAGAAGAAATAGTAAGAGATAATATATATTATATTTAATTCTATAAGAGCTCTCTTATCCTTATAAACCTTTACTTAGAGCCTAGTATAGACCTAGGCTAATTTATAAGCGATATATTAGTAGTACTAGGAGTCCTAAGAGCTATAGTTAGAGATTTTAACCTCTACTACTTATTCTAGAACTTATATAAAAAGAAATCTCTATATACTAATAAGATAATTAAGGCCCTAACCTATATTAAGACTACCTTAGTCACCTTACTAGGAATAATAATATAATATAAATATAATTATTATATAAGTACTTTAGACCTCCTCTAGGCCTCTCTATTACTAAGACCTTAATATATATCCTTAGACTAGGACCTATATAACTTAGATTACTCTTTATAGCTACTAGAACTTTAAGTACTTTAAGTAGAGGTAACCCCTAAAGTAAAGAGATAGGGTAAGATTAATAAGAGTATTATATTAGTAAAGGTAATAGCCTAGCTCTTAGCTATAGCTAAGCTACTAATATTTAATTTATTATAAGTAAAAGTAATATATAACTAGCTTATCTTAGCACTTAAAGATATTATTAAGAAGGCTATCCCTAAGATAAGACTACCTTAGGACTAATAACTAGCCTAGTAATTAGAGTTAATAAGAAGAGTAGTAATAAAGATAAGATAAGCCTAATAAAAAGCCTTAAGATCTAGAAACTAAGTTAACTAGGATATAGTAAATATAGTAAGAAAGGCCTAGGCCTAAGCCTTAGCTAAGGTATAATAAGTAGCTTAGAGAATATACCTAGACTTATTAGGAGATACCCTAGCCTTATAGAGATAATACTAGTAGGCTAAGAGATATATAGTAAGATATATAGTAAATATAATCCTAGTACTAGCCTAGCTAGACTAGAGGTTATTAATATAGATAAGAGAAGAAAAAGTAAAAGTCCTTATTAAAAAGTTCTTTCCCCCCCCTATAGAGGGTAACCTTAGTTTAGACTTAAGTAAAAAACACCTAGTAGCTTACCTACTATAAGATATAGCTAAGATCTTAGTATAAATTATAAAAGAGAAAGTAAAGGATACCTTATAAAGCTATTTAACTTAGAATATACTAGGTCTAGATAAGGTCCTATATAGCCTATTAAAAGCCCTTAGCCTTCTTATCTACTAGATACTAGCTAAATTATTTAATATATCCTTAAAGTCTAGGTATTTCTTAGCCTAGTACTATATTAATACTATAGTTATACTTTAGAAATTAGGAAAATCCTTAAAGAAGCTTTAAATAATAAGGGGCTAGTAACTAATAACCCTTCTAAATATAATAGGGAAACTACTTAAGAAGATCTTAGTTATATATATTATAGTTATAGTAAAAACATACTAGCTTCTCTTAGAGAGATAAATAGGTAATAAGAGAAAGAGGTTAATAGAGATAATAATCTTAATAGTAGTAAAGTTAGTCTTAGTAGCCTAGGCCTAAGGTAAAGCTATATTACTTCTATAGTTAGATATTATTAATATATTTAATAATATAGACTACTATCTACTTATCTAAGAGCTTTAATACCTTAGATACTTAGAGTAAATCTTAAATTTAATATAATCCTTCCTTAGTAATAAGATAACTTAACTCTATATTAATAGTAGCCTAATAAAAGAATACCTACTATAAAGAGATATACCCTAAGGCTTATTACTATCCCTAATTCTCTTTATTCTATTTATAAGCTTACTTTATAAAGCCCTTAAGGTAGCCCTAGGCTTATAAACTATTAGGTTTATAGATAATATAAATCTCTTATATATAAAGAGGAATTATAGTAAGATAAAGTATAGGCTTAAAACTACTTAGTTAATCTACTAAGAGTAGTCTTAAACTTATTACCTTAGCTTTTTAATACTAAAATTTAAGTTAATATACTTCTAATATAAATATATACTAGACCTAAGCCCCCTTATATTTAAAGGTAAAATAGTTAAGTTATTTATAAATATATATTTACTTAGTATAATCTTTTTTATAAGGCTTAAATAAAGAAAATAGATTAAGGTAATATTAAGTAAAGTAAAGTTAGTATTTTAGGCCTTATAAGTAATTATAAGGAAATTATAAGGCCCCTAGGTTTAGGAGATAAGAAATATCTACCTCTAAGGTATTTATTTAATTATATTATTTAAAGCTATAATATAATATTACCTAAGAAGTAAGCTTATAAAAGGCCTAGTAAGGCCCTTCTATAAACTATAAGTAAGGTACTTATAAGTTATTAAGGAAGTCTTTAAAGTAACCCCTACTTATTATATTAAAATAAAGCTTTAGGTCCTCTTAATAGATATTTATCTATTAATAAGGAAAAGTAAGACCCTAAACTAATAGGAGGCTAATAAGGCTATAGCCTAGCTTTATTATATAACTGCCTAAGTAGCCTCCCTTATATTATTATAAAGAAGTTATAAAAGGTAAATTACCTTACTAATATAAAGGCTTTATAGTAGTTTATTAAAAATAAGTAAGGGGGTCTTAAAGAGAGACTAATATATACTTAATAAGTAAGTAAGTTAAAAGTAATAAATAAAATAAGAATAAGAAAAAACTAAAAACTAAAAGAGAGTAAGATACCTTATACTCTTCTTAGTATATAAACTACTATAATTTAAGTATAAGGCTAGAATAGCCCTAATCTTATACTCTTTATACTATATTAGCTTTATTATAATATAACTTAAGATAAGTAAAATTAGACTAAATATCTTCTTTTATAAATACTATATCCTTAGTTATAAGTTAAGAGTATATTAATACTAGAGTAGCTTAGAAGATATTTATTATATATTACTCTAATATAAGTTAATAAAAAGAGATAATATCCCTAAAGTAGTATTATTATAAGAATAATATAATATCCTCTATATCCTTAATAACTTAGTTAAAAATAAAAAGATTATAAAGTAGGTTTATAAAGAAGGATAGCTAATATATATAAATATTAACTTATAATTAGGCTTAGTTAAGGCCTAAGATAGAGAAAGGTTAGGTATAGAAGAACTTAGTATTATTAATAAAATAAACTAAAGTAAGAGTTATACTAGGGCTAAGATAAGGCTAACTAAGCTAAATATTAGTCTTACTACTAAAAGAATAAAAAAGAGAGGCTTACCTAGGCCTTTAGTAGCTATAAGATAGGGCTACTCTAGGGTTATAAGACTTTTATTATTATCTAAGCCTAGGTTAATAATAAGCCCTTAAACACTACTAGGGGCTATAGCGGGTATAACTAGGGCTATAGGCGTAGTAGGTATAATAGGCGTAGTGGTAGGGGTAATAGGCGTAATAAGCGCGTTAATAGGGGTAGCGGGGGCTAGTAGCGGGGCTAGCGTGGGGTTAGTAGGGATAGTAGTAGCCACTAAAACTCCTAGCTTATAAGAGTAATAATATAACTCTAATAAGATATTAGAGAATAAAGCCTAATTAACTATAGTAAAGAGCTAACTAGGGCCTATAAGGTTAGTAATAGGGGTAAGGGGTATAGTAGTAGTAGTAAGTATAGTAGGTATAGTAGTGATAATAATAAAGAGGTAAACCCCTCTAATAGTATAAGCCTAGTCTTAGGTCTCCTTAGTAGTAATACTACTAGTATTATAGTAGGCCTAAGATATAGCTAGTATTAATTACTTAAAGGTAGGGTTAACTAGGACTATCTTTAAGGTGGCTATAAGATAGTCTTATAACTATCCCTAGATAGTGATTATACTTAGCTTAATTATAAGTAATACCTATTATTATTAATTATTAGGATTAACTTAGGACTAAGGAGGACTTATATAAGGGTAATATGACTTTATTTATATATACTTAGTATATAAGCTAGTTTTAATTAAAGTAGTTAGTAAGGGCGGATTAGAGCTAAGCTAGGGATAATATATATAAATAAGCTAGAAATAAGTTAACTTACTAGAATCTTTTATTTAGCTAATATAGTAGCTATAAGGGGTAACCTAAGGGTTACCCTATATAGGCTTAAGGTTACCTTAAGGCAAGACCTTATCTCCTTTAGAGATTTTAGTAATAAGGTAATAATAAGGCTATACTAGTTAGACACTAAGCTAGGGCTAATAAGGGGAGGAAGTTACTTACTATAGTAAGAGATAAGGGGGGGGGTATAGATTAATTAGTAAAAATCTTACTAAGGTTAGGATAGGGGTTAAGGCTAGTTTAGGCTAGGTCTAGGGGAATAGTTTATTTACTTAAGGGTAATAGTAGTAGTATAGAGCTTCTTATATATAATTAGCTTAAGTCTATAGATAAAGGGTATTATAGGTATAGCTAGATAATATATAGGGATAGTAGGGGAAAAGTATAGGTAAAAAGAAAAGAGATATATAATTAATATAGTTATTAAAGGAAAAAAAAGAAACTAAAAATTAAGGAATTAGGCCTCTTTTATTACTACTAGCTAGCTAGTAATAATAATAGATTAACTAGGTAAAGACTAATAAGTAGCTATTATATTAATTATAGTAAAAGTATATAGGGATAGTATAGTAGCTAATATAACCTTAGGATAAACCTAATATATAAGTTACTAAGTGTATTTATATAGCGTTTATAGAATAATAATAAATATAAATATAGCTATTATAAGTATATAAGGGATAAGAAGCGCTAATTAGGCTATAGTAAAGGCAAAGAGATACTTATTAGGGGGTGACTTAGCCCTAATAGAATATCTAATTCTCTTAAACCTAGATTAACTAGATTAGCTAGAGAGGTAAAATTAAGCCCCCCTTATACTCTTAAGGCGCCCTTAGAGCTAAATCAGAGGATAAAGCTATAAGTGCTAATTTATAACTAAGGGCCTAGTCTAGACCTAAGCTAATAACCTAGCTAGCACCCCCCCCTAAGAAACTTAATTAAGAAGAGGGGCCTTATAGGACCCTACTAGAAGCTAATATAGGACTAAAGTAGTTAGAAAGAAGTAAGGGTTTTCCTCTAGGGACTCTAGTTTTTCCTTTACTTATAAATAATAGCGGGATTAGATAAATATATAGTCTAATTAGTATAAATAAATAATAATAGTATTTATAGTATTTAATATAACTATAAAAGAGTATATAAATATAAGTAGACTAATAAAGTTAATCTTAGGTATAAAAACTCCCTAGACTAATATAATACTTCTACCTCTACTAAGGAATTAGAAGGAGATATTAACTTACTTATTATATAATTAATTTTAAACTACTATATATTCTAAGATAAGGGAACTTAATTAAATAGGTATATAGTTAAAAGTAAATAAAGAAGTAAGAGTTAAGCTAATATTACTAAAATAGTTATTTATTTATAAATTTAACCTTAATAGTATATTCTTATAATATAAAGCTTAAATAGTTATATAAGATAACTTTTTATTATATTATTATTAAATTACCCTAATTAGACTATATATATCTATCTAGTCCCTCTATTTTTATAAGTAAGGGAAAAACTAAAGTCCCTAGTAGAAAACCCTTACTTCTTTCTCTAACTCTAATTATATATTAGTTCCTAGTAAGGGCTAGTAAAGCCCTTTTTCTTAATTATTTTCTAAGCCCTTTTATAGGCTCTTCCTTACTTCTACCCCTACTCTACACTAGTCCTATCCCTATTTCCCCCTAGCTTTATCCTAAGCCTAATAGTTATATATATTAACCTATACTAGTTATATACTTATTCTATAATCTTTTTACTCTTAATTAGGTAGTCTAGTATATAAAGTATATCTTATTACTCTTAGAGTAAGGCTATACTAGAGATATATTCCTAGCCTATTAGCTTATAATAGAGAAATATATAGTAAATATTCTCTAGTTTACTCTTATACTAATATATTTTTATATTATATTTAAGTACCTAGCGCTTATAGAGGAAGGTATTAAGGCTAATCTTCTTTATTTATAGCTATAATATAATTAAGCTTATATATTATAATATATAAAAGAATAATACTACCCTAGCTTTATACCTAGTTTATAAGGGCTTATATACTAAATATAAGGTAAGTTATTTTACCTATCTTTAGCTCTTTATCTCCTTATATTCTTATTTTACTCTCTAGACCCTATTAGCTTAAGCTTTAAGTATATATTAATCTCCCTCTAGAGCCCCCTTATTTATCTTTAGTAGGTCTTAGTATAGGCTTTTTATTAGTAATAGGATTTATTTATTTTAATACTAATAATAAAGAGGGGGATTACTAATAATATTTATATAATAATATACTAGAGCTAGGCTATAGCCTTTATAATCTCTTATTAGTTAAGTATCTTACTTTTTTATATTATTAGGTAGATATTTATTAGGAGGACTCTAAGCTTAGTCTCTATATAGTAAGTAGGGGTAGCTCTAAAAGTACCCCTAGTTACTTATAGGTACTTTACTTATAATTCCCTTAGGGGTCTTATTAGGCCTTTTATAAGACTAGTTATAAGACTATACTATATTATTACTCTAAATAATATAATTAGGTAGATTCTTTATAGGTAGATATCCCTTACTTCCTTAACCCTTAAGCCTTATAACTTTCTAACTATAAGTTATAAAGTATAAAGTACTAAGTATATCTTCCCTAATATAGCCTTAACTTATTTTTATTATCTTAACCCTACTAATAAGGTTACCTTAAAAAAGTAAATATCCTTAGATAACTTTACCTTTTTACCTCTAAGTATAAAAAGGCTTAAATCTAAGATATACTTATATTAAAAGTATAATAACTTAAACTTTAAGATTAAAAAGCTAAGATAATAATCTCTTACTTATTTCTTATAAATTATTTAAGTATTCTCTAACTAGTTTTTAGTTTTATTATAATTTTTATTTATATATAATAAGTTTATATTATTTATAAAACTAATTATATATAGGCTTAAGGCTAAGTTAAGGGCTTTATAAAGTAAAGTTATAAAGAGAATAAAAAAGATAAGAGATAATAATAAGCCTTAAGGGACTTTTTATTAAACTACTCTTTCTCTTATAAGACTACTATTAATATAAAGCTAATTTATCTTACTATTAAGAAAAGACTAGAGGAGGTTAAGAATCTACTCTAAGTAGCTAAGGTAGTAGAGCTCTTAAATAAATAGCTTATAGTTAATATTATTAAAGATATTAACTATATTTAGTTATAAAAGTAATATTACTTTATTATAAGTTTATATTATATAAATAAGCTTAATTACTATTACTATTATTATTTTTATTAACCTTTATCTCTAGTTTCCTATTTATCTTTCTAATAGAAGTTAGTATATTTCTACTATAGTTATAATATAAGTAATAAGAATCTTCTTAAAAAGCTTATTAGTTATATTAAGTAAAGTTATTAGGCACTATTCTCTTACTATTTAGAGGTTATCTAAGGTCTTCCTTAGTTTCTAAAGGACTATAATAGTACTAGATTAATATTATACTAGGAAATACCTTATCTATAGAGATATATTAAAGATCTTTACTAGCGTTTTATAGAGTAAGGGGCCTAGGGCCTTTAGGAGTCTATATAAGACCCTATCTAGGCCTAGGGTATTCTATACTATATAGCCTCTTAATATATCTTTTACTTTACTTATAGTAATAACTATAAGAATATTAGTTATATCTTATATATAAGTAAGAGTGCTTTATTCCTTATCTAAGGTCTTAGGCTTAATAGTTATTAGCGCTAAGAAGAACTTTTAGGCTAGTATCTTTACCTTTTCTTCTCTTAACTATACTAGAGAGTCTTAGCCTAGCTAGGCTAGCTTTAAGATTATATTAGCTATATAGCCTATAGTAAATCCTTTTACTTACTTATACTACTTCTATAGCGCTAGAGTATCTCTTAGTAAGTTAAGATATATTCTCTAAATAGCCTTCTACACTTTAGCTAAGGCCTAGGCTTAGGCTTTTCTTATATTATAGGTGGCTTTTTAGTTAACTTTATTTCCTAATCTCTAAGCTCTTTTTTATAATCTCTTTATTATAGTAACTACTTAGCTAGTCACCTAGTTCTACTACTCTAGCTTTTAGACCTAAGTAAGGCCTATCTTAGAAATAGCTTTTCTTATAATATCTTCTATTATTACTATAAACTTCTTATAAGTTACTTTTACCTTTATTAAGGTTATTATTAAGGTCTTAGTTATAGCTAAGAGCTAAGCTAATACCTTTACTAATATAAGAGTAATATTAATTATCCCTTATTTCTTTATTAGCCTCTTCCCTTTTATTTAATAAGCTTAAAGCTCTAATAATTATAAGATATAATCTAACCTAGCTAGGTTCTAGTCTAGAGTTATATACCTACCTTATAAGACTAGTAAGGCCTAGAGTAAGTCTAAAATACTTATATAATAATTATAATAAAATTATATTATTATCCTTAGGGGTATAACTAGTATAGTCCTAATATTAGTAAGGGTCTTAATTATATTATCTATAAATATAGATTTCTTATTATAAAGATCCTAAGAAGGGTAGTAAAGGTTAAAGTCTCTAACTACTACTTAAAGGGCCTCTCCTACCTAGATATTATAGAGGAGCCTATATAGGTTAATACTAGGTTTAGTATAGAGGTTTATAAGGATAAGAGGGTCTATAGAGAAATTAATATAATATATATCTTTCTTAATTATAACTTCTTATAATAACTTCTTAATCTTTTTATATATATATATAACTACTCTTCCCCCCCCTATAAGTATTAATAAGGTACTAAGGTAAGGGTAGGCGGGGGGCTACTTAGTAATACTTCCTAGATTATAATAATATTATAGCTATCCTCTTAATAAAGAGCTAGCTAGATATTATTATTATCTTTATAAATATTTTATAATAAGATCTTTATTTAGTTATCTAGGCTAGGCTAGGTTAGTTATAGCTATATCCTAGACTAGCTTTATAGCTATTAGTAATAGTAGTAAGAGTAGGAGTAAGTTCCCTTAGGTGTGATTATATCCCCTAAGTACTAGAGCTAATAATAGTACTTACCTAGCCTTATTTTCTCCTAGGGTAGGCGTAATACTCTTATATTATAGAATAGTTAGTAATACTAGGCCTATAGACCTTACCCTAGGGTTTATAAAGTTAAACTTTAATATATTAGTTTATATAAGGAAGGGCCTTTAAACTAAGGCTAATAAGAAAGGTCCTAGAGGGCGCTCTCTTAGGCACTATATACTCTTAACTCTCTTTAAGGGTAATAATACTCTTAGAGACCTTAGGGGTCTCTCTTTATTTAAGCTTAGGTAGTAGCTTTTAAACTATATTAGCCTAAAGTAATATACCTCTTAGACTTAGCCCTAGTACTATTATATTATAAGGTAGTCTTAAGACTATATTAAGTAGTTATCTTTATAGTTAAGGTATAATTCCTTTTTATTATCTTTTTTAGCTAAATATAACTTAGTTTTAGTATAAGTCTAATAAGTATACTAGCTATATTATTTCTTATTCTAGTAAAACCTATTTATATAGTTATATTAGTAATATTAAAAGTATTATAAGGGTTATATTATCTCTAAAAAAGGCTTATATTAGAATACTTAGGAGTTAAAGAAGACTTTTTATTTATAAAGGTAATTTACTATTTTTATATTATAGGTTCTAATAATTATTAAGGCCTTTATTTTAGACTTAAACTAAAGATATTATATTTTTATTATAATAATATTTACCTTATTAAAAGCTAAAAGTATTATTATAAGGCTAAAGGTATTTTATAAAATCTTACTAAATAAGATTACTTTTATTACTATAATATAAATTTATTAAGAGAGGGTTACCTTAGGCCTAAATATAACCTTTACCTAAAACTTATCTTTAATATATTCCTTTACTTCCTAATAGAAGATTAGGGCTATATCCCCTAAGGGGAGGTAGTATATTACTATTATAGTATTTACTTAGATTACCTTATTAATTACTATAATAACCTCTTATAAGGAGTAGTCCTTAACCTCTTAAGTATATCTTCTAATATTAATAATTAACTCTTATTTATACCTTACTAAGACTAGTTTTACCTTAGGGCTAACCTAGCCCTATATTACTATTACTTTAGTATAAGACTATACTTAGGCTAGTAGTTAAGGCTATCTAGTACTCTAGCTCTCCTTTAATATCTAAGTAATTATTTCTTTAATAATAACTTAGATTATTTTTTAGCTAATTAAGTTATTTATTCTTACTAAGGCTATTTTAGCCTTACCTTAGGCTTATATTTATTTATATTTAGATTATAGCTTTTTTATTTAGTTTTTATATTTATTTTTAATTAAAAAAAAAAGCTTATTAATAATTTCTCTTTTAGATCTTATCCTCTATCTAGTTATAGTTATATTAGGCTTACTATAGTATAGTTCTATTATAAGGATATATTTAGGTATATCTCTAGTAGTAAATTAGCTACTATAACTACCCCTAGTAAAGTAGCTCTAAGCTAATATTATCTAGGGGTAGATTTAAGTGCTTTTAATTATCTAATAAGTTATTTTCTAATTTTATTACTAGATTAAGCTTAATATAGTTATATACTATTTTCTACTCGCGAAGATATATAAGATAACCTTTAAATACTTATTAAAAGTAAGGAAATATATATTATAATACTTATAATAAGGTCTTTTTATATTATTATTACTCTAGCTATATAGTATAAAATAGTTATTTTCTAATTTAATATTAAGAATATATTTACTAATATTATAAGAAATAATAATAATTTAGTTATATATATAATACTAGAAGGGTTTAAGAAGTTAGGAAAAGTCCTACTTATTTACTAGGCCCTATATAGGCTCTATAACTTACTATACCTCTAGTTCTAGGAACTATCCAGTACCTTTAAAGAGCTTAGCCTTATATAATACTTAGAGGACCCCTATATACTATATATACCTAATTAATAAGTATTTATTATATTCTATATTAATAATATTCTAGCCCTTACCTAGCTAGAATATATTCTAATCCTTTAGGTGATTATAGAGGGCCTTAAAATAAAATATATACTATATAAATAAGGGCTAGTTACCTAGTTCCTAGGTATTAAAATAGTAAAAGACCTAAGTAATAAGTATATCTACCTATTATACTAAGCCTATATTAAAAAGTTAGTATATAAATTTAAGTATAATAATAACCTTTATATAATAAAGACCCCTCTACTTACTACTAAGCTTTTATTATATAAAAGAATAGTTATAAAGTATAAGATAAAGGATTATTAAGTGATTATTAGCTTATTATTATATATAGTAATTATAATATAAATTAATATTACTTTTATTATTTCTTTCTTATATAAGTTTCTTATTAATCTATTACCTACTTATATAAGTATAGTAATTTATATTATATAATATTTATATACTATAAAAGAATTATTATTATACTTTATAATAAATAATAAAATATATATTAGTATAATTATAAGTAATATATCTTTTATAAATAACCTTATAATATACTTATTAATATAAGGATATATTATCCTCTTATATAGTAAACTAATTAACTAGAAGTTATTATATTAAATAACTATTATAACTTTAACTATAGAAGCTAAGCTTTTAGCTCTATCTTATATAGCTAAGAAGGTACTTATACTATATAAACTATTTACTCTTATATATATATAATTACTAGTACTATATAAGATATTCTATAATAATTAATAGATAATTTAATTAGTTATTATTATAAATAAATATATAAATATATAT
>JAEIJG010000905.1:0-16824 GCA_037289395.1 Beauveria scarabaeidicola
TAATTATTACTTTAATATTCTAAATTTATAATAAATCTAATAATTAGCCTTATCTATAATTATATATTAATAATAAATTAAGTTATAATAAATATAAAGGTAATAACTATATATATATTATATTTAGTTATTTATTTATAATAATATTAGCCTTTATAAGTGCCTAAGTTATTAACTCTTTTATATTATTAAGCTAAACTTTAAAAGCTATAACTATTAATAATATTATATTTATAATAATAATAAGTATAATATAAGTAAGTTATATAAAGTAAGTAGAGTTAGTTAATATTATTATATTAATAATTAATAATAGATAATAGACTATAATAGCCTTCTATACTATATAAATATATATATTAGAATACTAAAGGCTACTACGCACCCTCTTAGCGTGTGCCTAGAGCATAAACCTCGATATAAGAATGTAAAATGAGTTTTAGCCGTAACTCACCTATAGGCTGCCATACCTCCGGGCTGGCAAATCGGAACTAGGTAGGCGTTCCGAGGGAGCAATCACGCCGAGGTTTTGGGCAAACCATCTCGGAACACATTTTTACTGGATATGATTCCGCGGAAGTAATAAGGAATGCACCTTGATTCGCTCGCAACGAATTGCGGTGGGACAGCGGCTTTGGGCCCTCGGCCGAGTATCTCGGAATTTACAGATTAGACCACAGGCATACAGTGTGCATTTCAAAGCGACCTGGAAAACCAGCCAATGAACTTGTTGACCGATCCGTGCTCCGAGCCCGAGGAAGGGTGTACCGGATGGGAGCTCTGTGGACCGCCTCGAAGCAGTTGATCTTTACAACTGGCGGTCCTTGTTACCTCTCCTAACAAACTCTGCGAACGCATCACTCAACCCAAGATCATCACTCAACCCAAGATCATCACTCAACCCAAGATCATCGCATAACACCGTCGCTTTCACTAAAATGAGCATCAAGAGAGACATTTTTCAAGGCCTGTCGGCATTCCCGATTACTCCTGCGGATGCGGATGGCACCGTCGACACTGGCGCCCTGGTCCGGATTCTCGAGAAGCTAGATATACCCGGCATCGATTCGATTGGACTGTTGGGTAGTACAGGAAACTATCTCTACCTGACGAGGGAGCAACGCAAGCGGGCCATTCACGCGGCCGTACAGGCTCTACAGGGCAGAAAGCCGCTCATCGTCTCTGCTGGTGCGCTTCGGACGGTCGATGCACAGCATCTAGCCAAGGACGCTGAAGAGGCGGGGGTTGACGGGCTATTACTTGCACCCGTCTCGTACACTCCGTTGACTGAAGAGGAGGTCTACACCCATTTTGAGTCAGTCGCTGGGTCGACCACGCTGCCCATCTGCATCTACAACACTCCGAGCACGACGCACTTTACCTTTAGTGACGCACTGCTTGCCCGCATCGCAGGGTTGCCAAACGTTGTTGCATTGAAGCAGCCCTCTCCCACTACTGAGCCGAAAGCAAGACACGAAGAGCTTCGCGCAATGCTTCCCTCTGGATTTTCCATCGGATACAGCGCGGACTGGCTGGTGGCTGAGCCACTATTGGCAGGAGGCGCTGCATGGTACAGTGCGATCGCGGGGGTGCTTCCTGCACCGTCGGTTGCGCTGATGGATAGCATTCGCAGAGGAGACCGTGCCGAAGTTGGACGCATCTCGACTGTCTTGCAGCCAATCTGGGACCTATTCCAAGAGTTTGGTGACCTGCGGGTGGTCTTCGCACTCGCAAACGAGCTTGGCCTCTGCAAGGCAGCCCCCCCTCGGCCTATTCTACCCATAGCTGCTTCGCACCACGGCCGTATTCGCTCAGCGTTGGCAAGCGTTCAAGAAAGTATGTAGCGGCCATCTCGAAACATACGCGGGGTTGAGAGTCTTGACAAATGCTGCAAAAATAACCACCTTTTTTGTCCGTGCGCATCCGCCACGCGCGCCACGCACGCCACACGGCCCCACGACCCACGTACGGGCGACGAAGTGAACAATTCTATTAAAATTCTAAGAACCTGTTTTTAGGAATTTCTGGGATAGGCCTATACCACTATTAGTACCGCTTTACTTATAAAACCCCGCTACTATACCCGTCATAGTACGAATACTATACTAATCACTGTACCAGCCACTGTACCGGTCGCTGGTCGCTGTACCAGCTACTGTACCGGTCGCTGTACTAGCCACTGTACTGGTCGCTGTACCAGCCACTGTACCGGTCGCTGTACTAGCCACTGTACTGGTCGCTGTACCAGCCACTGTACTGGTCGCTGTACCAGCCACTGTACTGGTCGCTGTACCAGCCACTGTACTGGTCGCTGTACCAGCCACTGTACTGGTCGCTGTACCAGCCACTGTACTGGTCGCTGTACCAGCCACTGTACCGGTCGCTGTACCAGCTACTGTATTGGTCGCTGTACTGGTCGCTGTACCGGTCGCTGTACCAGCTACTGTATTGGTCGCTGTACTAGCTACTGTACCGGTCGCTATACTAGTTATTACGTTTATAATAGCGGTTAATTATAAGGGTGTGGAGATAATACCCTCTTAGGGTGGCCCTAGCTAGAAAAAACGGGTCCTTGAAGCTAAAAAGTGGGTTTTTTGAATTTTAATAGAATTGTTTACTTCGTCGCTTATACCACGCGCAGGGTTAGAAATACAGTATAACCCTTGTTTTTTTATACCGCATCCACTCTAGACCCACCTTCTGCCCCGCATGTTACTTCTTATGTCATTTATATCTTAGTAGAGCCGGCAACACTATATCTAACGCCTAATAGGGAAGGTTCTGCGTAAGGCTATCACGAGAGCCTAGGAGGCTATGCTAGAGGTATATTTACTATATTTAGTGTATAGTATGCCTCGCAGAATTAAGGCAGTTATCATAGCATAAGGGGGGTACACGAGGTACTAGGCTATAAGAAGTGACTTTTATTTATATATAGATTACTAGTTAATTAATATATTTTCTTATTCTTTACTACCCCGCTTTAGCGCATACTGCTTTTTTTAATTAGATTATGCTTGATGTGGGGCGGTAGATGCGGCATAAAAAAACAGGGGGTATAGTGTAGTTATAATAAGTAAGTGAGTAAATATATTTAATCACAGTTAGCAGTGACTAGTGAGTAAAGAGTGGGGCAGTCACTTACTATACTAAGTGACTAGTGAGTGACTACCCCACTCTTTACTCACTAGTCACTACGAACTAACTAGTTTCGTCTATAACTATAAGTGATTATAAGTGATTATAAGTGATTAAAGATTAACTAGTAACTAGTAAAGTAGGTCTTATCTACTAATTAAAAGCTAGCTATTAATAACTAATAATTAATAACTAATAATTAATAACTAATAAGGGATAATTAGTTACTAATAAGGCTAATAATAGTCGCTGATAAAAGTCACGTGCTAGTTACTAGTCACTTTGTGATTGAATGGTGATTGAATGGTGAGTGAAGGAGACTAAATAGGTACATGACTATGACTAGCATAGAATAGTCACGACTAGTCACCCCATAGAATGATTGACTGGTGAGTGAGTGTGACTGATTTAATTCATTTAAAAAGTGGGGCAGTCACAGTCACTCACCAGTCAATCACACCAGTCCCTGATTTTTTTCCAACGCTGACCTGGTCCACGCGTCCCGAGCCGCGTCGCACTTTATCCAATAACCGACAGCCTTATCATGCTTTGGATCGACAACCAATACCGCGCCTCGGGCGACAAGCTCTTGGCAGATGGCAATAGTTAATAAATTCACAATTAAGCATCTATACAACTTCACCATCCGTTGCCCATGTTCATGTTACGCGCCCAAGCTTCGTCCAATCCCTGACCAGCCTCCAAGTTTTCCGTCTCAGGATTGTTAGCGGACAAGACATCAAACTGTCCCTGTATATTCGGCATAAACATTAGCCTTGATCAGCTTTTTTTTGCACGTAAATGTCTGGTGCATTGTCGGTCCGAGGGCAAGCTTACCCAGTCCATGCCATCGTCCATCCACGACGAGTCAAACTCGACTGTGCCAAAGATGCCATCGCTACTATCCTCAGATGCCGCGAGGCCCGTTTCTGTCGCGTCTCCTCCGAAACTCGTCCCCTCTGGTCCCGGAAACGTCACGACTGTTGGGTCATCGCCAACAAGTGGCAGATCGAACCCCGAAAAGTCTGTGCTCTTCATCGTGCCTAGATTGATCTGTTAGCTGTGTATCCAGGCAGAAAACCCGAGAAACTTTGGTTTCTGCATCATTCTTGCGTTTCATACCATGAAAGCCGGTTGTAGGCTCCGAGCCACTATAAGCATGATTGGCAGATGCAGCAACTGATGAAAGCTGTCCGCTCGATACCAGCGATGGTGGCGGCGGAGCTGGCGTAAACTCTTTCTGTCCGAGCCGAACATCATTCCCCAGCGGCGGCGGCGGTACCGTCATAGACATGCCGCTACCCACTGGCGTCGCCTTCGGAAAGCTTTCGCCGTCGACGGGACACCCGAGCTTGGCCAGCATGACGGCCAGCGTGTCTCTTGTCTTGCGCAGCTCGCCCACGGTCGACGAGACGCGGCACCAAATGGCGTGCGACCGCCGCAGCATCGTCCTGAGCTCCTCCCTGGACCGCAGCCGCCCGTCAGGCGCCGCCGCCGCCCAGCGCGCATTGTCGCTCCCGGTCGGGTGCTCCGGGTAGTGGGCGCTGCGCGCCGCGACGTAAATCACCATGGCGGCGAGCATAAAGTCGTGCACCGACAGCGACGTCACAAACCACCCGCACGTGCTGAGCATGCTGCCCGGCCGCGTCGCGTTCCAGATGGTGACCTGGAAGTCGAGCAGCGCGACGGCGGCCTCGAGACACTGCTGCCGCGCGTAGTCGTGCTCGGCGCGCGGCACCGGCTCGGCGAGGTGTCGGCGGTGCAGCACGCAGCGGCACTTGTGGTACAGGGCCTCGATGCCGTAGCGCTGGATGAGCAGAGTGGGCGCGTCGCCGATGCACTGGTCCAGCGGCTTGACGCGCAGAAACGGCGGCACATCGTCCCACGTGGCGTTGAGCACAAGATCCAGACGCATCGTGTCGGCGTACGAGGGCGGCGTTAGCGCGTGCGCCTGCTGCGCGATGCGGCCAAACACGCGCAGGATCTTGATCTTGTTGATCGAGTGCGACAGCGGCGTGTAGTCCTGCAACGACCGGGGCGCCGGCATCTCCTCCGTCTCCTCGCCAAAGTCCTCGTCATGGTAGTTGCCGTGAATCTCCACGTCCGACTCGATGCCGTGCAGCATGCTGGGAAGGCCCATGTGAAACGACACGAGCAGCTCGATCTGGCACGCCATGCTCCACCACCGCCGGCGCATCTCGCCCTCGTACGGCGACAGGTCGGCGAGCCGGCTCGGGTCCCGGTGCATGCCCAGCTTGAGCATGAGCCGCAGGCAGACGGCCGAGAGCGTGTAGCAGCTCATCTGCGCCGCGCGGCTGAATAAAAAGTACGCCTCGACGTAGAGGATGAAGGCGGGGATGGTTTCAGACGTCGGGTTCGTGTACTTGCTCCAGACGAGGGCCCAGCCCGCACACGAGCGAAACGTTTGGATGCGCTGCAGGGCAGGTATCGTGGATTCAGCGCGGAGCTCCTCTGGTGAGGAAAAGTAGTTGAAGACGACTCCGAGAGCAAGGATCATGAACAGTTGCGCGATCCAAGGAAGAGACGCACTATCTGGATCTTGCCAGAACCGTGTATACTGCAATCAATCTTTGTTAGTCAAATTTCCTCGCCCGGGAAGTGAATTGAATAATACTCGCATTCTTCGTGAATGTTGGTCGATGCACACAAACTGCAGACTTGATTAGCATAGTTGACCATATCGAACATTACGATTGGCTTACACTGCGAGGGACTCGAAGAAGAAAAGTATCGCATAATAAGTCTGTCGGCAATGTGTTTTTCTGGAATATTCCCAATGAGGTCATCTCGGTTGCCCGGCCCGCCTCGTGGGCTAAGTAATATTTCAGCGGCTTCCAGATCCCTCCTTGGAGAGTCGTCGCCCTCCACTTCATCATCCTCATCATCAAAATACGTCTTCATATCCTCAATCTGTAATAAGCAATGTCAACACCAACTCCCCAAAGAAACAAGATAATATGGCAGTAATTCTGTACTCACGTCTTCCAGCATCGCTAAACAATGTGTCGCTCCCACGTACGTCGACCCTTGCACGCTGCGCACCACTTGTCCATGCGCCGTCTTTGCCTCGTGCGCATCCGCCGCCTCCTCATCCTCCTCCTCAGCGGCCTTTTCCGCGACCTCGGCCTCCATCATATTGCGCACCATGCCCTCGAGGCGCTTCAGCCGCGCCGACATGCCCTTGGACGGCGGCTTCCCCTTGACGGGCTTGGGCGCGTACACGCATGCCGCGGGGCGGTCCTTTTTCGCGCACTGGCTGCACGGCTGGCTCCGGTCGCACTTGAGCTTGGAGGCGCGGCACGGCGCGCACGATAGAAGCACGCGTGAGCGCTTCTGCGGCGGCACCGACAGGAGCGCCTTGCCGTCGAGGCTGAAATCCATGCTATGCGCCTTGCGGGGTCGACAACAGGAGGAGGGGAACAGTGTCGGACGGGAACACTGTCGGAGGGGATGGCCTAAACGGTTTTACGCTATCGATGATACTCTATTTCGATTGACGAGAGATGTAGCTGCTGTTGGTTCGGGTGGCTCAGGTTTATAGGTTGAGGTGAGTGAGTTGGTTACGAAACAAAGTGTGAACCTTAACGCCGACGCCAACAGTTTAAGGGTGAGGCCGCGCTGTCGCTATCTGCCTGGAAAGTGATGTTAATTTGCAAACCTGCCTCTGCGCTTAAATCATTTGATAAAATTTGAATGGTTTTAGAAATATCCCGATTCTAGCCGGATGACCTACTTTGATATATTTCGCGACCGTTTGCGAAAGGGCTGCGCTTCCCCAATTACAGCCGACGCCGTTTGACCACGTCCAAGTAGCAGGAGAAAAAGCTCATATTCTAGACGGATTAATTGCCATACATTTCATTTCGCTCAATTCGGTGCTTTGAGATCAGAAACATATTCATCTCTCATCGTAGTACTATCAGTCCGGTTTCTAAGGCGCTCGGTATCGGGCTCTGTACCAGCCAATGACTTGTGTGTCACCATTCTTGTCACCAGCATTTCCCCGGCCCTGCATCCTAGCCCACCCAGAAAATTGCCAAGATGACCGAGAATCAGGACCTCCGAGCACATTCTTCAGCGGGCCGTTCAAGAAATCTCCGAGGCCGCCGGCGCCGTCACCGGCCCCACCAGAGCCGCCATTGTTGTAATTTGACGGAATCAGAGAAGCCAACAAGACCAGCCAGCCCCTCGGCCGAAACATCGGGTGCTTGTCCATTGACTGCGCCAGGGACTCCCGCTGGGCCACCAGGGCCAGTCGCGGGCACGGCGACAGTCATGCCTGCAAGACAAGGAAGTCATGACGAGTAAGAGCTTAGTTTGTGCTGGAAGCTTTGTTTTGTATTCTTCTTCTGATATGATTAATAAGTCTGTTTGTTTTTGGGACCTATGGGCTGCGGCTTCGCCGCCTGCTTCTGCTACGGTCCCGTCGTGATCGACGGCGAGACGTGCTACGCTCTCGTCTGCCACGACGGTCCCTGTCCCTGTCCCTGTCGCGATCTCTATCCTGATCACGATCTTTATCCCTATCTCGGTCCCTGTCCCTGTCTCTGTCCCGATCCCTGTCCCTGTCGCGGTCGCGGTCGCGAAAGCTGCTTCTCTCGGCGCTGCGACTGCGCGATCTACGATCATCCCGTCTCCTGTCATCGACGCCGGGCACGGGCAGTCCCTTGGCCCTCGCATCTTTTTGCGCTGCCAGGTACGCCTTGGCCTCCTTCTCGCGCTTCCTAACCTCTTCGAGCTTGCGCTCCTCGAGCTCCTCGCGCGTGGCCGAGGCGGTGCGCAGATGCGTCGACCGGGAACGGCTGCGGCGGTCATGATCCCGGCCTCGGTCCCTGTCCCTGTCGTCTCTGCGGTCGCGATCACGGCTCCTGCTTCGCCGGCGGACTGGCGAGCGCGCAGCGGCCGCTCGAGGGTCGTAGTGGTCGTAGCGATCCCCCGTGGGCCTGTCTCGCGAACGGCTGCGTTTCCTGCTGCGATCTCTGTCCCGCCTCGAGCGGCTATCGTCGCGCCGGCTGCGCGAGTAGGACCCGTCCCGGCGAACACTGCGGTCGTCTCGTCGGTCGTCTCGTCGGTCGCGCGAGCGGGTACGCTCCCGGCGGCGCGGCGGTGGTGTCCTGGCGCGCGACCTGCTGCGGTCTCTGCGGCGCGAGCGGCTTCTATCCGGCATCTTTGCACGCGAGCGGCTGCGGTCTCTGTCGTCGCCCCTGGGCCGCGATCGGGATCTTTCTCGGCGCGTCTTCGAGCGGCTGCGGTCTCGCCGGGGCGACTTGGAGCGGCGATCACGCCGGCTTCTGTCTCTGCTCCTGTCTCGTCTTCGGTCGGCGTCCTTGTCGACCGCGCGCGAGGCACTGCGGCTGACTCGTCGCTCATCGCGCGGCGCGGACGAGTCCCCTCTGTCGCGGCGGGTCCGAGAATCGCCTCTAACGGATCCACGGCCAGATTCGCGTCGAATAGGGTCAATGGCAGAGGCGGGAGCCGTTTTGCGAGGCGGAGGCGCGAGCGCCGAGTCAATTTCCACCTCGGGCCGGCTGCGCGTGGAGCGACTTTCGCGGATCAAATCATCCAAAGCTTCTTGTTCAAGGCGCTCGAGCTCTTCCTTGGAGAGTTCCTTGGGCTCCTTCTCCTTGGGCTCCTTCTCCTTGGGCTCCTTCTCCCTGAGCTCCTTCTCCTTGGGGCGGCCATCTGTATCACGGTGGCGATCCCTGTCCCTGTCTCGGTCCCGATCTCTATCCCTATCGCGATCTCGGTCTCGGTCTCGGTCTCGATCGCGGTCGTCGTCTTTGTCTCTGTCTTTGCGCTCCAATTCGCGCTCTTTGTCTCTGCGCTCGCGTTCTTTGTGGCGTTTATCGCGTTCCAAATCTCGAAGTCGTTCCCGTTCCTCGCGGTCTGTTTCGCGCTTTCGTCTGCGCTCGTCACGCTCGACTTGTCGTTTGATCTCCGCCAGCTCGCGCTCCTTTTCCGCCCTCTTCTCCTCCTCTCTTTTTATGCGACGCTTCTCCTCCGCAATCGCCTCCTCTTTCTGCCGTAGCTCTTCTCTGATGCGGGCACGTTCCGCGCGTCGAGCCGCTGTGTCGGCGGCATAGTCTTCGGCGGTCTTGGCGCCGCGGACCCTTTCAGCCTCGGCGGCCTCGGGCCCAAGCTCGGCGCGGCGGATCTCGCGAATGCGCTCCTCGATTGTACCGACGTCGATCAGCTTGCCGAGTACCTCTTCGGCCTTTTGATAGACGCCGGAGCGCTCGAGCGCGCCATCGATAAGGGCAGCCGCTTTGCGTCGGTCGAGGGTAAGCAGCTGCTGCGGGTTCCGCTCGACTTCCTTTTCGGCGACTTCGAGTATCGCCTTGGTCACTTGTGCCTCGTAATCGCTCGCCTCAAACTTTTCCCATACGTGCTTGCGGATGTCGTCGTACGCGCCCTCCTTTTTGAATGCGTGTGCGAGCGACTCTATGGCGGCGCGTGTCGCCGAGGGCAAGGGAAGGTCGGAGGCCTTGTATTTGCGTGGCGCGGCGCCTGCACTGGCCTTGCCGTTTGGCGCCTTGTCCATGGATGCCATTTGTCGCGCTGGCCGAGGCGAGCCAAAGTCACAGTTAAGTGATGCCGCACGGGTACTCTGCCGTGTAGAACTGCTAGTACGCGGACATGGCGTAGTATGCGCGCGATGGAAAAGGCTGTGCAAGTTAATGATGTTGATGCAATGTGAAGGTTTAAGTCCCTTGGTCCCCTGGCGCACGATAGCGATAAGCGTGTAGCACGTGATTGACAGACAGTAATTAATCGTGTAATGACTTGATGTAAAATTACCTTGTAGTCCTCAAGGCTACATATACGTGATTGAAAGAAGAAAATCCTCCACTGTGGATTTTGTGACATGTTCAAAACCAAAACGTCTCAATCATCGCGTCCTGGCCGTGATCTAAGATCGCGTCCGTCCCAGTGGCTTCACGTGCCAAGCTCAAGGCCAGACTGCCCAAACTAGCAGAGATTCACGGTACTCGAAAATGAAGAAAATAAAATAGAGAGGTCAAAACAGCGTATTTGAAGAGCCTCTTTCTGCTATCGAGACAGTCTTCACTATAACTAGGCTGCGTAGCTCTAGTGACTTCGAGAGACCATAATGACACCTGATTGTGTCCGCCCGAGTTGTTGTGTCGCATGTATAAGCCTATTACTCTTGATATAGTGCTAATTAAAGAACTGATTCTTATGTGAAAGCGAAGAATACCTTGAAGCACTTCATAGGGTGTGCTGACCGTCGTTTGATCCTTTGTAGGATTCGGTCCAACATGCCGAAGCATTGAAATGTTCAAGTCATGTGTGATGGCTGGTGTTTGGCTGCCAACCAGTAGACATTATTGTCTTCAATTAATCCATTAAGCTTGGACAGCCCATCTTGTTCAAACTAAAGCGATCAGGTATCTATAAATGTTGCTTCCAAATACTAGTTCAAGCTCCCCACATCGTTCCGGACGACCCCGCGCTCTCTCGCCAACTCACTCCCAAGACAAGTCCACAACCCAAGTTACTTTCGTTTCTGCAGGACTTTGCAGAGAAAACGGATCCGACATGTCAGCTACATCCGCCGATGGCAAGCCCATCAATCAACAGGAAAATCTCCGGCGCATGGCTGCCGGTGAGCTGTACCATGCCTTTACGCCAGATCTGATTGCGGCGCGCAAGAGGGTCGAAACTGCCTATAAGCGCTTCAACAAGGCCGAAGATGCCTCGCGAAGAGAGCTAGCCGAGATGTGGAACGAGTGAGAGCAGCCTCATCTCCGCGTTGCCTTTTCGACCGACCGCTGACGGAAACCCCCCCCCCTTCTAGCATCACCCAGGACAAGACGCCGCTGCCCGCGCGAGCAGCCAGCGAGGAGCAAGACGAGGAGCTCCTTCAGGACCTTGCCTGGGTCGACCGACCCATTGGCAAGATTGACTACGGCTACAACATCAAGTGCGGCGGCCGCTCAACTGTAACACAAAAATGCCGAAATCGTGCACGCTGACGGTCTTAGTAGGCTGGGCAAAAACGTCTACATCAACAGCAACAGCGTCTGGATCGACACGTGCACCATTACGATTGGCGACCGGGTCATGGCCGGCCCCAATGTGTCCTTTTACTCGGGCACGCACCCGGTCGACTATCGCATCCGCAACGGCACGCGCGGGCCCGAGAGCGGCGCGCCCATTACCGTCGGCGACGACTGCTGGATCGGCGGCAACGTGACTATCCTGGCGGGCGTGACGATTGGCCGCGGCAGCGTCATTGGCGCCGCCAGTGTCGTGACAAAAGACATTCCGCCCGAGTCTGTGGCGGTAGGAAGTCCTGCGCGCGTCATCAAAAAGGTCGACACGTCCAAGCCTCCCCAGTACCAGTAGAGATTTTCACATTTTTGCGGTTATGCACCGTATAGAGACGACACATGGACATAGATTGAATAGAGGAAAAACACACAACTTTCATAATGTGGTTTTGTATTATAGTAGTTGTACACCTCAAGGATGAAAATAGAGATGGATATCATAGCGGGTTTTGTCGTAAAACAGTTCATCGTAGAGGAGAGAGATGTTGTAGATCGGTAGCACAACAGCAGTATCAAAAGGCAGCAAAAGGCCTCGCCACAGAATGGTCTACCACCACGGCAGTAGGAAATTGAAACGAGAGATAGTACAAGAGGCGTCCGAGTGTTAGCCTCAAAACTCACCGTCGCCTCCGTTTCCAACAACGTTGGCAGCCCACAGGCCAACAAGACCCCACCAATTCACCTTCCAGCCGCGCCACAGGCCGTCAAGACCTTGGCCCTGTTTGACAAGCGGCGCCTTGAAGCGGTCTCTGCTGTTCTTGCGGGTGCTCTTGACGGGCGGCTGCAGCTGCATGGTCCTGGAGCCCTCGGCCGAGGTGATGTGATACATGGTGCCGAGGACGCCGCGGTACGGGCCGATGGGCACAATCGTCTCCATGCGGAGGTCCTTGCCGGCGAGGGCGCGGATGTATTCGGGGCTCGACAATACGGCCATTTGGCCACGGCGGAGGACCGTCTCGAGCGGCAGCTTGACGAGGATGGCAGTTGTTGATGCGAGAAACTTGGCCGCGGAAAAGGTCATGGGCGAGGCCTGGCTGTCGAGCAAGAACTTGCTGCGCAGGATTAGAGGCGTTGAGAGAGTGATGAGCGGGTGGATGAGCGAGTTGAGGATCGTGGGGATGGCGAGCATCGAGTGGACAAAGTACGAGGGCAGGGCGCGTAGCGTAGCCAGGGTGCGGCGGGGGCCCTTGCTGCTGGGCGTCATGATGAGTCTCGTCCGCACGAGATCAAGAGGCGCGAGAACGAGCCCCGTTACTACGGCCGCGGTGGCAGCAATGAAAAGTGATGCCCACGGATACGGCGTCGCAATGTCAATGATGCGATCAATGTCCTCCTTAAGGCCCAGATCTGGGACATTGAAGACGGCGCTGAGAAAGCTGCGGGACCAGTTCTCCAGCAGCGAGTGCAGCACGGTGTAGAGAAATGAGGCGTTTGAGGCTTTCCAGACGCCAAAGGCACCGTCTTTTCGCCACAGATGGCCAATGACCTCGGTGACGGAGTCGGGTCGGCGCAGCGGAATGTAGTGCTCCGGGATGACGGATTGCTGACGTTTGACCGGCTTTGGGGATGTGAGCGGGGAGGCGTGGCGTTCCGTCAGACTACCTCCCCTCCTCGTAGTTGAGGGCGTATCGGGGCCATTGTATGTGAAGAATGTAGATTCGTCGCCCTCCGAGTCGGAATCGTGCTGGGGATATGGGTTGTTAGCATTGCCACAAGAAAGAGCCGCACGATGCATCTTCAAGGACCAGGCGGATACTCACATCTTGGATTCCAAGACCCTGATTCGTAAACGACGTGCCAAAGACTTCCGTCTCCACCGACTCGGACAGCAGCGCATTCTCGTCCTGGTTGCGGGCTTGCAGGATCGTCTTGGCAACCTCAAACGGCTGGCCCATCAGCACCGAGGTGTACTTCCAGACCAGGTCGTCGAGCAGCTCCTTGGCGGTACGGGCCATGCCCGGCGCGTCGTCGTCCATGTAGCCCTTGTAGTCGAGGTCACCAAACATGTCGCGCGCCCTACTGGCGTAGCGGGACGACGTCGAGGCGGTTGCGTTGCGCGCCGACGTGGACGAAAAGGCCTTGGGCCCGGGCGCGGCGGGCTCTGCGCGCTCGCCGATCGAAGGCCGTATATAGTAGGGACGGAGGGGATTGACCCCATCGCCGTGGCTCGTCATTTTGCAGACGATGGGAGAATCATGCGGTGGTGGATGAGGGATGAAGGAAATGTAAAAGCTTGGAGGTGGCGTCGTGCAACGGTGCAAGAGGAGATGAAATCATCAGTGGCGAGTCGGGAATCTGGTAGGCGACTTGCCGAAGCCGCTATTAAGTTAATTAAATTCACTGGTAACTACCTACCTAGGTGCCTAGCTAGTTAGGTACTAAGGTTATTGGGCGGCGCGACTTTCACCAGCCACTCGTGGACGCGACCACCCCTGTCGCTAGAATATTCCCTGTAAATTAGCTCGAGGTGTGAGTGAGGTTCTAGAGGCAGAACGAAAATAATAGCAAAATCAATGCATAATTTGGAATTATCAAGTCACTCAATTCTGCAGAGCATTGTTTGTTCTGGTTGCTGAAGCAGGATTTGTTGATTACTCGCAAGGACGAGTTATGTGTTGTCATGCTGTAAGCCGGTATACAAAAGCCGTTAAAAAGAACCCAAGGAAAAAGGCATTCATTTTAGCTTCAGATTTTCTGCCAGTCAAGGTTGATCCAACATGAATCCTTGCTATATTCTCAACCAAAAGATCCGCCCAGCAGCACGAGATCGTATAAGTGACACCTCTTAATACTCCGTACTCTCCCGCTCACCCCCATGTACAAAAACTCCGCCAGATCTCATTGGTTTCTTGCAACACCTAGAATAACCTAGTTCCTCGCATAGCGATACGTCAAAACCATTTCGCGCAATCTCTTGGCCTGGCCAGGAGTGAAGCCAGTCTTGCAAGATCTACCACAACCAGTCAGTATCTTGTCCGGCACGGCGCCAGCAACGGCTCCGGCATCAATTCTTTCAAACTCACTCGCGGGAATAATCCATGTGATTCTCAATAGGATCAAGCCCAGGCAGGTGCGGACATGTGTCGAAACCGACCGGGCACCCGGCGCTCGCCCAGTTGGGCCATCTCTCAGCCGGTGTGTCGGCCACGTAATCGCCGCCCCTCTCATTGCAGCCGCCCTGGAAAGTATGCAAGAGTCCCATCCAGTGACCGACCTCGTGGACAGTCAGGAAGCCTCGGCGGTCTCTAGTCCCGTCTGGGAACGAATTGCTCGCCGACATGCAGCCGTCAATGGCCAGGTTCTCGTCGTTGCGGCCGATCCAGTTGGGGAAGCGACACACACCGCTGCCTGCCCAGCTAGGGATGTAGTAGAGGTTAAGGTCGAGACGGCCGCCAATGTGCAGGCGACCCTTCATCTCTCTCTCAATGCTGTCGCCGGGGAACTGGGCATTGGCCCACCTACTGTTCACAACATACGAGGTGTTGACATGGGTGAAGCTAACGTCGGCAAGGGCGTACTCTTGGTTAAGGACTCTGATCTACGCATCGATCTTCTGCTTCTTTATTTCACAATCCAAGGTAAGAAAGCAAATAGTCAGCCCGAGAGAGAAGTTCTAGTTACCAAGAGCCCATACCGAGATATAACCACTAGAAGCAGAGGTACTGGGAGCACTCTGGATGATGTGTACGTAGGTCTTGAAGTTCATGGCGGCTGCACCAGCTGCGTTGCCCGCAGCCTTAGCCTCGAGCCCGGCGGTTTCCATAAGGTTAGCTTTACCGGCTTCAACCTTGTCCATGATGGACGCTTCTTCGGCGAGCAGTTTGGCGTGGACTTGGAGAGCGTCCTCGCCGGCCGTTGTCCCGCAGTACTCGCCGCCAGGCTGGGGCGGCAAGGCAGCAGCCAAGGGCATGGCTGCCATCAAAACCGTGACAATGTGGGAAGAAAGAAGCATGGTGTAAAGAAAATAGTTGTACTTTTGCAATTGCTGTGAGGGCCGGATTGTGAATGTAACTGCTGCTGAAGTGGCTGTAGTATCTGAAAGAGTGCGAGCACAAGCCGTTTATATACACCATATTTAACACGATTGAGTCTTGAAGAGACCCTCGTGTTATCCAACTGCCGAGCAGTATGTGCTTTTTACGATAGCAAAACTCGCTGGCCTCCTCGTACCCCAACGTCGCCTATCAAGGACGGTCATTTTCGAAACTTCCTGAAAGAGAAGGACACCCGAAAATAAGGTAATGGGGACATCCTTGGCGCCGAAATCGAGAACCGCGTTTCTTGCGCATCAACGCTCTGTAGTCACTGGGGAGACTTGCGTAACTCGCTTACACGCCAAGTTGGCGGGAATTGGAGGCTTGCCCAGTCTTTTCGCAACTTCCGAGAAGGGTAAAAGAGAGAACTGATGGAGATTTTCTATACTGAACCCTTGCTTGAAATAAGGTAAGCTATGGCGATGCGGTTGATCAGATGCCGCAATGATCCTAGCTCGGCAACGCCAAGCCAAGGCGCCTCGGTATTATGCTCGTGATGGAGGGTAACGAGGGAGACCTCACAAGGACAGAAAATTGAAAGCGAAAACACGGTATTCATATGAGGGGTGAAGGTTTAAAGAGAAACATTGTATACTAGAATTAGGAAATTACTGATGGCTTTTACGCAAGCTCTTCTGTTGCAATCATGGGTGGGCGTTGAGGAGCATCTTGACGCTCGTGGCACGGCTACATCAGTACTGGTACGTTGCACTTCGTAGTTGTTGTATATTTCTTCAGAGCATTCAATTAATTCTTCTTTTTCCCTTTTTTTTCCCTGAGAAAAAAAGAAACAAGCATTGTTGTAGATGGAACTCGCGCACGCTTTTACGTGTACAGTGGTGAGGAGCTAGAAATGGGTTGCCAGTAAGTAACAGCCACAACTTTATAAAGGACACTGGCAAACGAAGAAGAACAAAACAAAATTAAATCTAAATAAGGAAAATTTTCGATTGAGTATGGCATCTGAGACCCCATCTTCTGAGCATCATCTCCACCTCCCCAGACCCGGGCAATCGTAGCCTCGGACATTCGAGCTTCTCGGGGCCAGAGACGGCGCCACTTTAATTATCCAGAAGGCTTTTATCACGTACAACCAATCGCAGCGCCGCTAATTGAACAAGGCAAGGCCGAAAGGAAAAAAAAAAAAAAAACCCCCGCCTGGGCTTGAGCTTTCCCAATGAAAGCTTTCCCAGCTGCAAAAACCCGGCCATCATCACCCGCCAACGAAACCGAGTACCCAATGTCGGCCTCACGGACAATCGCGACCAGCATCGCCCGGCTATCCGCGACGACGAGCCGACGACTGCCTGCGTGCGCCGCCGTGCGCGTCGTCGCCATCCCTCAGTCCTCCTCATACCTGCCAAGCCGGCCCGCTGCGACGAGGTCGGGCTGGACAACATCAGCGCCAACGACGACGACGACGACGCGCACATTTACGACGACCCGGGTGCAGCGCCACGGGCACGTCCACACTCCCAAAGCCGGTGAAGAGTGAGTTTTTTCCGTCTCCTGCCATCTCCCTTATTTTTATTTTTTTTAAGGGGGGGGGGGGGGGG